>BEXV01000188.1:179315-202027 GCA_003118195.1 Hemicentrotus pulcherrimus | reverse complement strand
CCCCCCCCCCCCCCCACCTCATTTCCAATTTTGAAATCTGTATGAAACGTTCCAAACTAATTTACTCCATTATTCTCATTTATCTAGTAAACAATTCTACATCGAAGAATACAAATACCATATAGAAATACAATTTTAGCACACAATGGAGATCCATCTGGCTCAGTTGCAGATTTAAAACTTGCTCAAAATTTGATTGCATTGCCTTCAGTAAGAGCTTGCCAACGAACATGAGGGCCCCATTTCATTAAAAAAAAAAAGTTATTAGCAACAATGCAGTAATTTTTATGTCCTACAAAAATCATGAAATTTGATTGGTTGTGAGAAAATTTGTGGTGAGAAAATATGTGAAAAAAAAAACCACCATGCCAGCTGTGGAAAGGCTCATTCACATTTCCAGCGGTTAAACCGCCACAGGTATTTTTGTGTACTTAATAAATGGGGAGTGGGGATGGAAAAGGTTGCTGCTTGCAGTATAAGTCCTAAGCATGCGAAGCACTGTACTTGAGAACCCTTGCACCATATGTGAACAGGGCTTAATGAAGACTGATTTGATATCAACCTCGGCTTGAGTTTGACATGATCAATCCAAACTCTCTGCAGCGAATAAGTGATTGTAAACTTAAGATTGATCCAAGGACTGACTGGTCTCCTTGTGGCCCTATGCCCAACGTATCCCGACTTTGATAGGGGGTGACAAGCAAACGTTCTCGCTGCAAATATGGAAAACAATACGCATCATGCACATGCAAATGTAGTCATCACATCAATGCTATATGTAATTTAGATACAGGTGCCTTTTACGTAATGAAGTCGATCAAATATCTTCAGATTTATTCTGTCACCAGTGAGATAATCCATGCTCTTCCCCACTTGCGTCTAATTCCAAGTGTGATGCTATACCCTGGCTACCAATTCCACATCCTATATCATCAACAATGGCAGTTCTCTCTGGAATCGCTTTCCTTTCTTCTGAACTCGAAGGGCTCTCCCTGTCTTCTTCAATGCCCTTTGAATGCTGTACAAGGGGACTACCAGTCAGACTTCCTGCAGAATTCTGTGATAATTTGTCAAATTCTGGACATGAATGACAACTGTTGGAGGCTGCAGCTGATGCGCCATCTTTGATGTGGCTTTCATCTGGTAAGTTCCTTTTAGATGCATTTGAAGCTAAGTTTGAGGGGGCACTGGACCCCGAGTGCACTCGCTGGAAAGGAGAAGCTTCACTGAATCTTAGCGTGGAACTGTGTACCTTGTTCGTTTTTTCATTTAAAGAACCTTCTCTGGACCGAGACTTTGCAGCAATAGCTGCGGCAGACCCTTGAGCTAAGAACTCTCCTACACATTGACTAGGTGCCTTTGACCTCTCCTGCCTTGCCTGAAGAGCACGTTTAGAAGTAGGAGTGGTATTCTGCACTCCAGGTGACGTCCTTAAATTTGTGGGTGCCGTAGCTTCCCCCTCAACTCCTAACGGAGTCTGTCTCTCAGCGGGATCAGGCCTACTCTTCTGCGAGCCTGTACTGCCACTGCGATTAAATGTCTTCTGCGGACTGTTGGATCTGCTGCGAGAAATCCCGGAGCTGGACGTAGAGTCGTCCAGCTGAGCTCCATCTGGGTTGGAACGTTGTCGGGCATGGCCACGGTGACGGGAGCTGCTCTGTTTGGTGAGTTTGAGAATATCGCCCTCTAGACGTTGGTTGACCTTCTTCAATGAGTTGTACTTTGCTTCCATTGCCTGGAACACAACAAGAGATCAAGAAACTCATAAACAAGGAAGAAATACTATCGTTTCATCCACTCTCCTCTCCTGCTTTTGCATACTTTTGTAACCAAGGTGTACTTTACATACCATCTTTATGTTGTTGAAATTTCAGTCTTAAAAATGTCTCCCTCATTCTGTAAAAGTACTGATTGGTTACCACCATGCACTTGACATTGAAACTCCTGCTCAAAATGTAACAGAAAGCTTTGATCTGTCTATTGCCTACCTTACAATAATATGAGCCCAGCATCTCTTCAGAATATGCCCTTGTTCCTAATAATATGCAAAGATCTTGGTATTATATTTGAAATCCAATGCTTAACTTTGGGATAACCTTTATCCATCCATACTGCAGGTAACCTAGAAGTGGTACATTAAATTTCCAATCCTGCTGGACTGGTTCAGTTCATAAATATGTTATAACTTGGAACATCAATATTGTGATTCAGAAAATATGACACTTTTATAATTGCCTATTGTTTACAGAATGAATGGTAAATATGGACATATGTGTTATTTTGGGGGGAGAGTACCGTGCCCTGCTTCTTTCGATACCATATTCATGGGATGATATTTCATGGTTGACTGCACAAAGGTCAATTTAGGTTACTTGGCCAAAGTCCATTTGCACTGACTGGGGTGAGAAGGAGGTGAAACAACAAACAAAAAAGAGTGCTTTTTTCTATCAAATGAATATCGTATCAAAAAGGAGGATGAATAATACCTTACTGGTACATATCAAACATGTCCATATTTACTGATCCCTCTTAAAACAAAATGCAATTACCAAAGAATCTAGCTTTTTTCTGACACACACTGTAGTTGAGACCAGACAGAAACTTACCTCAACTTTTCCATTTGAAAGACTTTTCACACTCTCTAGGTACCTCTTTTGCTCTGCTATTGATCGATCCTACAAAAGTAAATTCCGATAAAAGCAACATCTCAAGATGAATAAGAAAGGCTCATGGTGAAAGATATTACAAATACAAGTGAAATTTACACTAACTACAAGAACTTGTAAATATATGAGATCCAACATGTTTGAACAGAAGCATACAAGTATGAGAACGAAGGTTATATATCATACAGTACAATTACCGATTATACTGTATGTTGTCCCACATGTGCATACCGGTAATGATGTTAGTGTTTTATTTGGTGTTAAGACTCTTTCAGACACGACGCAGCAAAACTGCAGCGTTTTTTTAAAAAGATGACCTTAAAGTGATTGGCTAACATTGTTAGGAATTTAAAAATATCTAATTCTGTTACTTGAAAATGGTATAAACATGCAAAGTATAATTTTAAAATATGGCTCTGAGAGTCTCAAGTCATAAAACCTTTGGGAAGTATTTGAAAACTCTAGTAACGGTCTCAATTTAAATTAAGGTCTCAGAGACGCGATATTATACAAAATCGTGGTTTGCGTTGAACTTACAGCTTTTCAGTCTAAACAATGGTAGTTTTCAGGGTTTTTGAGTACTAATACATGTACCCATACACAAGTTTCATTTAGTTTGAGAATTTTTTAGATCAGCTATTCGCAAAGCTAGCCAGTCACTTTAAGTGTAATATGCTTCAAATCTTTGTAAGTAATAACACAGAGCTCAGTGAAAAAACTCAAGTCCTTTGTTGCGCGCAGTTGCCATTTATTTACATGTAAATAAAACAATGCAGCTTTTTGGGGAGGCAGTTTACCTTGCCATATCTGAACAAGACTTTATTCAGGTAACTATATACAGTCAAACCTGCTTTAGTGACCACCTGTCTACAAAGGCCACATTTGTTGTTTCCCTTGAAAATGGTTTCTCATTGAATCATGTACTAAAGTAACCTGTCTACAAAGACCACCTGTCTACCATGGCCTCTTTTTTGTGTTTCCCTTGGGTGGTCGCTATAGACGGGTTTGACTGTACTACAAAGCACTTTGATGAGATACACGCACCTGGAAAATTGTTATAAAAATTGACAGTTGAATAAATATAAATTCAGAACAGGCTGAAATACATTTAGAACAACTTCTCCTAAAAATATGCAGTTTCATTACAAAACTTGAAGATGAACTCCTCATCAGTGCTATGGTGATTATTAATCACTACATACCCTTTGAGTAAGGAGAGCATCGATGTCTATTATCCTTGTCTTGGCAGCATCAAGCTGTATGCTCTTTTGCTTCACAGCATCATGACAATCTAGGCAGAAAGTTATTAAAAGAGGACAAAATAAGAAAAGAGCATTGTCTACTTTGGAAATTAGTGCCAACGGAACAAGAGCGTTTCTCATAGCACTGTACATCATTGTATGTATGTCATTGATACTGATCACAAGTATTACCAAACACTGTAGATAAGCTGTAGCTCTTTTGCTGTACAGCATCGTGACAATCTATACAGAAAGTTATCAAAAAATAAAAAATAAAAAAAGAGCATTGCCTACTTTGAAAATAAGAGTGACCAACTGCACTGTACTTATAAGGCTATCATTGATAATGATCACAAGTGTAACCCAACACTTTAACAACAACAAATCTTGTGGATTACCTAACCCATTGTTTTTTTTTTATTGTTTTTTTTACTTATCTTGTAATTTTTCACCAGGTATTGCTAAAGATGTTTAAGGTATTACAAAGTTTTGGGAAATTTTTAAAAATGGGTTGATAGTGATTCTTTACAATTTGGATGCCCCTGTGGATGTATTAAAAGCACTAGAAATTTTAGCCCCTAAAACACTTCTGCTTTCGAGAAAAATTGAACATAAAAATTTACTGGTGCTCCCGGTAAAATTTTTTATAAATTTCAAAAAGCTCATAAGTCCGTACAATGGTAGCTGCGACCATGAAAATCACAGAATACGTAGTTGTAGTATATAATTTCCGAACGGGAATAGGTAATCAGTCAATTTTAGTCAATAAACATCGAACTTAGGCTGTGTTTTGATACCATGAACCTTAGTATCAAATTTCATTAAAATCCGTCAAACAATACCAAAGTTATGGATCGGAAACCAGATTTGCATATTTAACAAGCTATGACCTTTGACCTACGTACACCAAAATCGAATTTAGCCTGTATTTTGATATCATGTACCTTCATATCATATTTCATTAAAATCTGTCAAACGTTACTGAAGTTAGCGATCGGAAACCAATTTGTTATGGACGCACGGACGCACAGAAGGAAGCACGGAAGGAAGGAGGGCAGCGTTACTATATCCCCTCCGACTTCGTCAGCGAGGGGATAATAATAGTGATCATTGTGGTACATTGTGGACTCTTTGCATATTTCAGTTCATAGAGTGAAAAACTTCTCACCAACTAATTCTTTCTTCAGGCTTTGCCTCCTCTTGTCTTCTTCCTCCACCAAGGCCTTGCATAGCTTACTTTCCTCTAGCTTCTCCTTGTACTTGACGTTTGTCTCCCCTAGTAGCAAGATTTCCTTATTAAGACGTTTGATCTGCAAGAGACAATGCACTTGCAGTTTACTAACGTATTCAAATTTATGGACGATTCTTTCCTGGGGACTTAGTGACGATTTATCCATCAACTTATAACCATATCATTATTGGGCTAACCTCAGGCAAGCTTTCTGGTTTTCAAGAGCAACTTTTGTTCAAAAGGTATGCATTAGATTCGAATATGTTAGTAAATGATCATTAACTCATAGCAGTTTGGTGTCTTTTTTGCTGCGTTATCTTTTCATCAATTATGCACATAATACATGAGCAGAAAGAAGGCAAAAAATATTGGAAACATTTCTGATGCAGTAAATTTTGAAATTAACAAATAAAATGATTTTATTTGGAATAACCATTAAAGTCTCTAAATTGGCAATTCAAAGTGGAAATCAAATCACTATTCTCATGTAATGTTTTTATTTTTTTACCACTGTTTTGTCTTCAAAAATGACCTTGAGTTCAAGTACAGGTAGTGAAAACAAAATGAAATGAAAATTGTTAAATAACATCTCACGTCGTTCCATGGATATAAACAAAAGTTAGAAAATGCAAAAAAAAGTTAGAAATGCCAATTTTTTTATTTTTTTTTCTTTTTCTGGCCGTCATTTAAAACACAACATAGTGTAAATGTCTCACAGAGAAGCTTGATCTTGAATAATGCACCTGCACAATTTTAAATGAAAGCCTTTAATATCACACATTGCAACATTTGGCAATTCACAAAGCTCTGGCTGGGTAAGAAAACTCTGGGATAAACTTGTTGGGTATGGTCTCATATATCATTCCATGTTTACAAAGAAGTCTAAGTGTTGAATATCCTCAATTAATTGTTTCACTCAAGAAGTTCATCTGATTGGTGATGTAACAACTAAATCATCATACTGCACCAGCAATGGCACCAGCACCAGGCACACAGTTCTGAAGAAGTAACCGTACTGGCAATTTTTTGTTTGCAATGCTTTGGTATTCTTGATTTGGTCCTCAAAACCAGGCCACATTTTCACTCAATGTGGACCAACTGTCGACAAACTCATGAATGAGAAGTCCGACTACTCTTACAGCACTTACCTCATCTTTGAGATGTTTATTGGTCGCTATATCAGCTCTAGTACTTGCTAAATCTTGCTCAGTGTCAAATAGGGATGAATTTGAAATCTTAAGATCCTGTAACACACAAACGAAAATAGGAAATTACACAAGCTCTTTGTTTCTCCTGGTTTATTTATTCCTGCAAAAACAGAAATATCTGGCTGAGCATTTGTTTCTTTGTCATTGTTTGTATTTGTTTTTAAGAAATAAAAATCAACACAATTCTTGAAAGCAATTCATGCTACACACCTGTGCTTGCCACCTCTAAATAAATCATAATTTTGCATTACCAAAATGAATCAATTATAGTGCATGTACTTCTATTTTCTACAATTAAACTGTGAATGTCTATGAATGATGCTGTCGAGTTCCAGCTGTGACATCATAAAAATCTATTTTTTAGAATTTTTAAATTTTTTCTTTATTTTCCGAAAGAGCATGAAAAATAATGTCCGAATGTCGAAAACCAATTGAATATATTAATTATTGGCTGAGATATGACCATCTGAATAAATATATGTCCTATGGGAAAATTGGGAACTCAGTGTTATAGTTCTCTGGTTCCTAATGTTATGAACTTGAACTATATTCAATTGGTTTTCAACATTTAGACATTATTTTTGATGCTCTTTCGGAAAATGAAGAAAAATTGAGAAATTCTCAAAATAGATTTTTGATGATGTCACACTTCACCACTCTGTATTATTTTCAAAAGTAATTCTTTTGGTGTTTTTGAAAAAAATAAGTGAGGTCAGGTTATTATGTGTGGTATGAATCTGAACGGCTGATGCGTTAAAAATACTTAATTGATAAACATACTATACTTAATTGCGAAGTCACATAATTTGAGTTTTATATTTTATATGATGCTAACTTTATAAGCATACTTTACTTCATTGATTAGCATACTATACTCAAATTGATCAGCATAGTATACTGATCTAGATTAATATTGCACTTAAAACAGTTGAATAATCTTGAAGCCTTCTGTATTTGTTTTTCTTGATAAATACAATGTGACACAGGGAGATAATAAATGTGGCATATAAAAGAGTTAACTGATAAAGCATTCTATACACAAAGATAAAGTAGAGTTCTGGTCATGCGATTGCATTGTGGAAGAAATGTTGTGGAATCAATCAGAAAAGGTTGATCCTCTAGTATATACATATTGGTGTGTACTGCAAGGTACTGGAATCATCAAAATGATAAGAAATTTGGCCCAGTCTTGGTAAAGTTACACAGAAAGATGTATATGGGACTGCATGAACATGTGGCATAATAATCAGTCCCAATTTTTCTGATGTTACATGCCATATTTAGAATATTAAGGCATCTGAAGAGCCATGCTTTTCAGGGAACATTTTTTTCTTCTGATGTACTTCCACACTTGCATAATAATAATGATAACAATCACAAAATATTCTTCTCCTCTACCCAGACCTCAACCTTCTCTTTAAATTGATAAAAGTGGACTACATACCTTTTTAACTTTCTCCACCTCCAGTCTGTGGGTGACTAACAATTTATTCAGTTCTTCTTTGCATTCCATTAAGTGTACCTTTTCAGATTCCAATTTTCTTTTGAGAAAAATGTACAAAGAAAACAAAAGACATATTACATGTAAATCAGCATACATTATACTTACAGTCAACCTCGCATAAGCCTACATCATGTTTTGAATAACCTCGAAAGTTGATGAAAATTAAAAGTCCCAATTTTTCTCTATAGACTTACGTGTGTCAATCCTCTATTAAGTAAATATTCTTACTTCGAAGTCGATCAAATTCCGAGTTCCACAGTAAGAGGCACTGACTTCACATCACAAAAGTCAAATGAGACTGTAATGTATTATCAACCACTGTCAAAGCATGTGTTACACACAGATTTTGTTAACACAATACACCCCTGTACTCACCCCTGTACTCAAGACTCTGTTCTTCTCTCTCTCCCTCTATCTTGTAAGTGCCTCTCTCTCTCTCTTGCATCCGCCCCCTTCCCTCTCTCTCTCACCGACCCCTTTCCCTCTCTCTCTCTCGTATCTGCCTCTCTCCCTCTCTCGTACCTGCCCCTCTCCCTCTCTCTCTCTCTCTCACCTGCCCCTCTCCCTCTCTCTTTAATCACGCACCCCCGGACCCTACTAATATAGCACTAAAAATCTGGATTTTAATACAAACAGCATTCCACTGCCTCTTCAAAGTACTATTTCAGAAATTACAAAAAATATACTCACTGTACATCCTGCTGGTAAGTTTTGTCCTTATGATGGCATTCTATTCTGAGTTGTCTATTCTCTTGTCTGACTTGGTTGACCTCTGCAGATAACCTCACAATCTCGTTCTCCTGGAGCCGAAGTTGATCCTTCATGGCGCTGTTAAGCTCCTCGTATGCTTTAGCCTGTCGCAAAAGAGAGAGAGAATGGTACTGAGATTCTTCTACAAAGGCCACATTTATGGTTTCTCATTGAATCATGTACTAAAGTAACCTGTCTACAAAGACCACCTGTCTTCAAAGGCCACTTTTTGTGTTTCCCTTGGGTGGTCGCTTAGACAGGTTTGGCTGTATCATACCTTGTGTGTTTTGCCCAGAAGTCGCCTATTCCTGCCAGCATGGACCTCTCTCTTATGCCTCTCATAGAGCAGCTGGTTGTGAAGGAGTTGGAGCTGTCCTTTCAGGAGGTTGATCTCATCGGCAGGAGGGGAACCCCCGTAGTGGGTCCAGTTGACAGACTTCTGGCTTGTCAGAGGTAGCCTGCCAATTAGAGGCATCGTTTAACAATGATAAATGCCTTACGTGTTATCAGTGTATGTAGTATGGTGTAATACTGAAGCCCAAAAAATTTGCGCTTAAAAAATGATCAAGAAGTGCCTAAAAAAAGTAAAAATCTTTGAGTGACAGGTTTTACCATACTTGTTTTCCCCAATAGACTGTAGTGTTATGAAAACCGTTAGGAAAACGCAAAATTTGGTTTAGATTTCCAATCATAAATATCTTGATAATCAGACAGGCGATCAGCCTAATACAACACAAAAATTAGGAAGAGCCAGGTTATTCCTTATGTCATCTCTTGCTTTGATAATTTCTATTTTTATTGTTTTAGTTGTTTTATTTCATTTATATCCACAATTCAACTATATTGACCCAAAAACAAACACCTAAACTTTAAACAAGATTAAATAACCAATGTTTTATCTCTTTTTAAGAAAAATGACTTTTCCATACGTTTTGTACACAAATCACAAAAATAAGCGATTTTGGGGCTGACACGCGATGACAAAAGGTCAAGTGACTTTGTAACCAAAAGTCCGATTTTCGAATCGTTTTAAAAGATGCGTAAGTTTCCAAAGAAAAAAGTCATGAAAGGAAAATTTTATATCTGCCGCGGTTTCGGAGAAGTCACAAAATTTCTACAGGTAACGTAGGGTTTAAAGGGGATTTCCCCAATTACCAACTGCACAACTTCATAAAATGACTTCAAGAAGGTTTGGAGAATCTGGAGTTGACAAGAAAGATCGATGGAAAGAGAGGAAGAGCAATGTGTTAACACACATTATCAAAACTCCAACTTTAATTCTTCAGAAGCTTACCTACTGAGTTCTTTATCGTGAACCTCATCACTCATACTGATGTGTCTGTCCAACATCTCTGCAGGTGAAAACACAGCATGAAGGGGGCCACTTCGGCTCAAATCCAAGGAAGCGAGGGATATTTCATCCCCTCTCTCCTGTGAGGGGGGTGCAGGAGTCCCCATGGTTGGAGGGTACATGTAATAAGGCAAGGCCTGCCTGAGCATGTGATCGATTGAAATGTACGCCTGCTGGGACGCAGTGCTCATTTCAGAAGGGTATGGTGACTCCATGCTGTCTACAGAGTAATCACGTATGGGCGTGAAACCCTGGTTAACTCTATGCTGCCTTGGGAGGGCACCATCTGTGTTTTTATCCAATACCTCACAGTTTTCTGTCATCTTTCCCTCTTCGGTAGCACCCTCTCTCTTCACAATATCTTCTTCTCGATGAACAATGCCATTTGTTGTTCCTTCCCCAAAGAGATTATGGCTGACCTTCTGGAAGTCTTTCTGGCATGGACTGGTCTCTTCTTCAAGGTTCAGGTCATGAAACGACACACCAGCCTCGCCGGAAATCGACGTGCTATCCACACCAACCATTCCTGTTTCTTCCGCTCCTCTCACATCATTCTCTATCTCACCTCCCTTCATCTCAGCACAAGGTCCTTCCATCGACATGGTGATATCATCAGCACCTTCTGCAGTGCCACGGACCACCTGTCCTCTCTGTTTCTCCACATCGTACTTTGGAGTGCTGTTCATGACGTGGTGGCCAGAGTCACCTATGCCCTCCTTGTGATGATGCAGCCCTGCTATGACCTTTGACATGAATTCCCCTACATTGCGCTGAGGACTGTTCACGATGGACGACACCTCTGCGTTAATTGCATCATCTATAGAAGAATATGCATCAACAAAAATATCAAATTTTCAACAATTTTCTTTCCAGGAAAACTTTTCATCTTCTTGAAAGACCTGAAAGATGATTCCAAATAAATTAACATCTTCACTTTTTAATAATATCACATTTACAACTGCAAAGCCCGTATTAGACTTATTAACTATAGTAAAACCAGATTCTGAGACCGTCTCAGTTTCAGTCATGTTAATTACAAGGATAAAAAGGAACAAACGATCAAACTTATTCTCCAGAAACATAAACTTAGACTTCCTTCCTTCAGCTTGACTTTAAGAAACTTTAATTTCAGTAGAATACGGGCAGAAAAATTTAATATGGTTAGTGCTCAAGAAACATTTTTCTAGCTTTGGAGCATCGCAAAAGTTTTTTCTTAGGCATTGATAGTCATTAATATTTTATCCCTAATGCTCTTCAAAAATTGTGTTTAAGAGTATGCTATCAAAATTGCACTATTTCATTTTTCAGCTCATTACATTTTGCTTAATTCTGAAATATTCACATACCGTAAATCTCTGTGTATAAGACGCACTTTTTTTACCGTCGGGAAAATTCAAAAGTCGGGGTGCGTCGTATACACAGGTACAGAATATTTTGAGTCCTCAAAATGCAACTTTTTATTGGTTTTCAAAAATCTCTGTGGCTCAACATGAATTTCATAATGAAAACAAAGAATAGAATCTACTATATGAAGTAAAACTACATGTGTCGGCCCGGGTTCGTATCCCGCCGCGTCGGGGTGCGTCTTATACACGAGTGCGTCTTATACACAGAGATTTACGGTACATGTAATGCACAAAATGACTGCTCTTAATACATTTTTTCCATTGGAAATCTTATATTTACAAAATAAATTTATATAAAATCAGTGCAACTTTTTGATGCATTACATATCAAGGGTTCAGTGACACAAAGACTTTACTCCATATTTTGATAAAATGAGTATGTGATATCAAAATGTTCAGAAAAATATGGGCTTTCAACGAAATGCAAAGACTTAACTCCACCCAA
Source organism: Hemicentrotus pulcherrimus (assembly GCA_003118195.1). Classification (NCBI taxonomy): domain Eukaryota; kingdom Metazoa; phylum Echinodermata; class Echinoidea; order Camarodonta; family Strongylocentrotidae; genus Hemicentrotus; species Hemicentrotus pulcherrimus. Next base: position 190,225 of record BEXV01000188.1, on the reverse strand, counting down.
CGCCTCATTGAAGTCGATGGCTAGTGAAAAAATAGACTTTAACTCCTGTACCACTTTTTCTCAAAATGGAGTTACGTCTTTGTGTCACTGACCCCTCGATATGTGCGATTTATACTAATCATCCATAAGGAAGTTGTTACCTGATCGCAGATGGCCATCAGAGAGATGTCTGATCAAGCTTGGAAGATCTTTGAGAGAAACAGATGACTCTTGATCTTCAGAGTTGTCCTCCTGTCTCGGTTTAGGACATTTGATTTGGCCATCCTTCTCTTCCTCGATGGAATCCTCCAGAACCGATTCCTCTATCCCTGACCCTTTCCCAGAAGACTGTCTTGATCTTGGTGCTGACGTCTTGCCCGCATTGTCCAAGGGTTTCGATGCTTGGTGCTGAGCTGATGCCCTGCTGCCAAAATTGAAGATTGTTCGATCTGCACTGTATTTGCGGATGGGGGATGCCGGAAGCCACTGTGAGCTGACATCGTACCCTGGAGTAGATGGTGCAGAGGTAGTACGCTGGAGGATGTTTGGAGGGTATCTTGGCAAGGCACCAGGGCCTTTTCCCCTGGATTTCCGGCCAGACTTGTTTGGCGTGCTGCCATCGCTGATGTTTAGGATGCGATGGGACTGTTCTTCCCCAAGAGTGGAGTGGGGCGAGTCTCGGGGAGTGGTGAGGGAGCTGGAGGGGTCACCGTACCCCATCTGGAGGGAGGAGGTGAGGCTAAGGTCCATCATACTACCTCCCGGTGAGGGGGGATGGGATGTGGGTGGGGTCGTGAGGCCGCAGTCTACTGCTGGACTCCACATGGCAGAGAGGATGGCTTGTGATGAGATCAGATTGGACGTTGGGTCAGGTTTCCTGGTGAGGTTTGAAGGAGTAGTTTGCTTACTCGTTGGAAGGATCTGGGCATCATTGGAAGGTGGTATTGCTAAGACATAAAAAGGAATGAAAAATTGAGAAAAGAAACTGTTCATAGTTTCAGTCCGGCAGTTGAGCATAAACCACAAAAGTTTGAAGATAGCAAGAGAGCGCTGCAAGCAGCTTATCAGGCACTAAGCAGGTCTACAACTGAGCTCTACTAACCTACTTAATTCTATTTTTCATACTTGTACTTCAAAAAATTATCTTTGTACTACATATTTTCATGCTTTGAAAACATCCAGACTGAGACAAATAAACTCCACAGATTCTCACTTGCAGGGGATGACATCTTGCACGATGAGGAAACGTTGCTCCTCGTCGCCGCATTGTATGCCACGCTTAACCCAGACTCGGACAGCGAGAGACCACAGGTTGACCGGTCATCTCGGGTTGATTCGGTGGTATCCAGACACACCCTGGCACATTCCGTCAGGATGTCGTGGACCTCCATCTTTCTCCATCTGTTTCAAAACAAAACAGTAGTTGATGATCAAAGATAATGCTTTCCATTCATTCATAAAGTGGCACTCAGTTTAAAATGATTGTAAAAAGTCTACCGACTTGCCAGAGCGCCACATGTCAATCCTTTCATGTCATCTAATTTAGGGTAATTCTGTTATAAAAATCCATTGCAGTATCAAGCCTCATTCAGATATGCCGCAGCACCTTGACTGAGGCATTATTTTATGATATAAAGAGTAATGCGCTCCACATTTCCACAATCAGGGCCTTTGTTGCCATTATTTACTCGTTAAAAAAGTAGGGGGGGGGGGTCAAATCTGAACAAGCCTTTGAGGTTGATCCTCGGTGCTTCAAAAACAAGTGGAATATATAACCCATTTTACCAGGATCTAAAACAAAACACTTTTATGATTACCAGCTGATGTGTTTTAGAAAACTGCTTCAATAATTGTACTAGTATGTCTTACGGACATTAAATGCAATATCTTTGTTTTTTGGTTGTATTGACAGAGCTTTTATTCACCTTGATAAGTCTGTTTCCTTGGATTTCTGGCCTACGATCAACTGCGGGTGCATTCTCACTCTCTCCAACATAGGCTGAGGGATTAAACAAGGCAGGTTGGTATCTTAATCGCTTCCATGTTCACTTACAAAGTCAATGTCATGGAAAGCCTATTAAAGATAAAGTTGAATTCTGGTCATCGGATTACATTGTGAAAGGAAAGGTGTGGAATCGATCAGAAAAAAGTTGATCATGTAGCATGTAAGTATTGGTGTGTACTGCAAAGTTCTGGAGTCATCAAAATCATAATAAATCTGGCCCAGTCTTGGTAAAGTGACAAGCACTGTACACAGAAAGATGTATATGGGACAACACAAATGGCGTCAGGCTACTAACCTTGATTTCTCATCTTTCTATGCTCATTTCCTAGCCAATATACATTTTCTACCAAAATTGTTTGGCAAATGACATTTATTTGTAATCTTGAACATTCAGTGCAAGTTTCTTTGTTTTAACCAGAACTCAACTTTATCTTTAACATGCCACTATCATAGGTAGATACACCATGTAATAAGTCAGAGGTTTATAGTTTTTTTTTTAAAGATCAAAACAGATAATAGCGATGAATACAGACATACATGTACATACTTTTCTTGCACTCATCAAGAGTAAGTCGAAAGAATGAACAGAATGCCCAAATCAGGCAATATGAGCAGAAGATGGAAGAGCAAAGCACCTGCAATCTAAACAGTGGACTTTACGCCTCACTGGCAGCGAGGTCTGAGCTGTGGCTCTATCATAGTTGATGAGACTCAAACCCAGCATTAGGTATAACATATGAAATGGAATATATTATATAAATATAATAGATGGTTTCATCATCCCGCTCTGACTAGTCGCTTTCAAAAAGAAGTTTTTCACCATCAGTAACCAAATAAACAATAGATAAATCCACAAAAAAAGATTCTCCACTACGTTCCCATTTATATTCTTCTGGGGAATACACAAAATAGTTTAAATGTACAATATATAACTTGCTTCAGTGATCATTACAAATAAAGACCATTCATCCATGAATATATTTCTAGGTCAGTCACACTGCCAAATCAACTACCCGCCGACTCCACAACCAACCAATTCATTGCCATTCAGGGTACTTTAACGGTTTGTTATCAGTCTCATTGTTGCAGCTGAGGTATTAAAGGTATAGACCAGTTTTGGAAATGCCCCCCTCTCAAAAAAATGAAATGGAAGCTCTTATTACCAGTCATGTGAAAGAATATGTTTTGACCAATACGTGATGATACAAATTTTGCAAGGAAACCATCTACTAATTGATATATTTGATTGATTTTCATATCGATCCGGCCTGGTTAGATAACCAAATGCACTTCAACATTGAACATTTGGGCATATATTTCTGCTTTTTGCGAATTTAGGTTAAGGTATTGCCATCTAAACCTTCTGAAGGCAATATTTAAACAATATTGAATGGATATTTTGCACCCAAAACCCTTGAACTGGAATTTCACCACTATCGGTCTATACCTCATCAAACCATTTGTCATAACTCCTTCATCATGTCTTTGACAACTTCCTACTCACCAAGATTGCCACTTCAAACTCCTTCTCCTTGTTGGCAAAGTGACTCTGGAGGAACTCCAGGAAGTTCCAAGGGTACATGCCGTACAGTCTATGGAAGAGGGCATACACCGCCGCTTGCAGGTGGAGCTGATGCACATCATGCACTTCACCTGCACACAAGTGCACAGAAGGGGATATATTAGAGTAAAAGCATTGGTGATTTAGAGCTGAGGTATAGTTGCTGTTTTATACGCAGCAATGTATCATTATTGTTATTTATAATTATTTTCATTTATCGGGCATAAATGTTCATTTCTATTTCCCTCTTTTTTAAGTGCATAGGGACTTTCTTTGTGTTATTGATATGCGTTATTCAAATAACGTTCATTGTTATTATCATTAGCAATCTTAATTTGCATATGTATAATTTAAATGTCCATCAAGAAAATATGAAACAAATATATAAATTAGGGCATTTGTTGAATGCTTTTAGAGGTTTGCTTTAATATGTCACATTCTCAAGAAACATAAGTCAGAACAAGTCAATTTTTCACACACACTTAACCCTTTGCTTACGGGAACCTGGTGGTCCCTGTGTTAAGCCTATGGGACCTATACAATTCAGTAGTAAACGGGTTAAAAAATGAAAAAAAATTAATAAGGATATGAATAACGATATCTGTATGCATATAGCTCATCATTATCGTTGTCAGTGGGGTCTGACCTGGCCATTATCAAAGTAGTGACATTTTGCAAGAGAACTACATGCCCATAGCTGTGTACCTGGTTTGTGAACACTCCATGAGGCAAGGCGGGCAAAGATTTCACAGATGTCGTGCAGGAACGGCCCGACCTTGCTTGGGATCATGGGAAGGAGCGTGGTAATCGTCAGGATACCACACATCAGCACTGGGATATCAGTATCCGCCTAAAGAGAATAACAGAAAACAATCTTTCAAATATCCACATGTATCCTCATCAGCATCAGCGCTGTTCTTCCCAAGGGCCCTGCAATTATCATCATCCCAGCAATAGACCAGTTTGTAGATACGATCTCCGCACGTGCAGATAAAGGTCACTAGTACAACATTAGGGACTTTTAGATTTGCAGCTTTGTCTGCAATGTGTGACGTCATTTCAAGGCACTGCGCATGCGTCACGTCGTCTCAGTCGGCGATCAAGAAAGCGTCAACCTTGATTTTCCTAAATCTAGTACGGTACTAGTGTGCCACGTGCGCAAGAAATATACAGTTCCTCAGGTAGACAAAGGAACATCCCTTTCCTGCTATTATGTAAAAATGTGTAGAACAGGTTTCACATGCATATTCACCTGTTCTACACATTTTTACATAATAGCAATGAAGGGATGTTCTTTTGTCTACCAAAGCTATTGTTGAGGGTAGAACGAGGAACTGTATATTTTGTCCTCTTTCTTTGTCTGTCATGTTCATATTGTTACTTCCTGCATGCATGTATATCGTCGAGTGAAATCTAAAAGATTTCTAATTGTAGTCAACATGGGCAGTTGAGTACGTTGACACGCATGATCAGTCGGTGTGCGTCGTGTTCTCGTCCACTCAATCTAAAAGTCCCTTTTGTAAAATCTACTGAGANCTGTATGCATATAGCTCATCATTATCGTTGTCAGTGGGGTCTGACCTGGCCATTATCAAAGTAGTGACATTTTGCAAGAGAACTACATGCCCATAGCTGTGTACCTGGTTTGTGAACACTCCATGAGGCAAGGCGGGCAAAGATTTCACAGATGTCGTGCAGGAACGGCCCGACCTTGCTTGGGATCATGGGAAGGAGCGTGGTAATCGTCAGGATACCACACATCAGCACTGGGATATCAGTATCCGCCTAAAGAGAATAACAGAAAACAATATTACTAATATCCACATGTATCTGTTTGAATTAAATGTAGCAATGTTCTTCCTTTAATTTTGTTTTCCCCCCCAGGGAAGCCTCATCACCATCAGCGATGTTCTTCCCAAGGGCCCTGCAATTATCATCACCCTAGTAATAGACCAGTTTGTAGATAAGATCTCCGCACGCGCAGATAAAGGTCACTAGTACAACATTAGGGACTTTTAGATTTGCAGCTTTGACTGCAATGTGTGACGTCATTTCAAGGCGCTGCGCATGCGTCACGTCGTCTCAGTCAGCGATCAAGAAAGCGTCAACCTTGATTTTCCTAAATCTAGTACGGTACTAGTGTGCCGTGTGCGCAAAAAATATACAGTTCCTCAGGTAGACAAAAGAACATCCCTTCATTGCTATTATGTAAAAATGTGTAGAACAGGTGAATATGCATGTGAAACCTGTTCTACACATTTTTACATAATAGCAGGAAAGGGATGTTGAGGGTAGAACGAGGAACTGTATATTTTGTCCTCTTTCTTTGTCTGTCATGTTCATATTGTTACTTCCTGCATGCATGTATATTGTCGAGTGAAATTTAAAAGATTTCTAATTGTAGTCAACATGGGCAGTTGAGTACGTTGACACGCATGATCAGTCGGTGTGCGTCGTGTTCTCGTCCACTCAATCTAAAAGTCCCTTTTGTAAAATCTACTGAGACTAATACTGGATACATGCTCACAAAAGTTGTTTAATCATCATTCATGCATGCACCTGTGATAAATTCTATTGAACACAGGTGGAAGTAATCCTTTCAAGAGGGCAAACAAAGAATCACCTCCATGACTTTAGCTGTGATTATTCCAAAGGCACATAGTGGGAATTATCTATGTTTAAAATATCTGTGGATATTTGGGGTCATCTGAACCATGTGCTAACTACAAACTCGTCTATTGCCAGTTACCCATTTACATCTGGGTGTAAAGTGGCAAATGTGGATTAATATCATGTGAAAGGATGGGCTGGGATTCAAACCTTCCCCCTCAACCCTTGATTTGAGAGTCATGCGACAGAACCAATATACCACGACACCTCCAGACGACCTGGGATACGAGTGCACATCGTTTAAATGCTAAAACTCAAATCTAACAAATATCTTTTTGAGGCATCAATGCCGATGAAATGTTAGATTTACTTCACATAGACTTTGCATTATGGGGACAGATTTTATAAAATGGTTTATTACCTATTGAAATTTCAAGACAACTATAAATAAAGATTAAAATACTAAACTAGTACCCTGGTAGGAACAAGAACACTAACAAAAACCTTTTGGCAAAGACGATTGACATTGAGATGGACTGTACATGTATATAAAGTGTTTGGACATTCTGTAATTAACAATTAATGATCTTAAGGTTGAACAGTCCTGGTTCATATGATTGTATCACCTGATGGGATATTGCTGAATACGATGTCAATATCAGGGATACCAGTTGCTTTTAATCAATTAGCCTGAGAATGGACAATACGTTAGACCCCCATATATTCTCTATAATTTTCTTTTTCACAAGCAAATATACTTAATTGGTCAATCCGAGCGAAAGCTTATTTACAAACATTGAGAACCTAGGGCACTATTTGCGATTGCAGAGTAGCACGGTGTGTAATAAAAATGAATAAGGTGAAAAAATATCGCTTAACATTAAAACAAATTAAAACATAGAGGCAACAGGACCTGAGTTCAGACAAAAACCTGAAAACGATACCCCTAACCTAGGTTAAGTGTGAATTCACCCTTGGTATTTCTCTATTGTAGTTATCTTAAGCTTGTTCACCAAATATCCTTACATACTGGGATGAAACCCTCTCTTTTGTACAGAGTATTTGGAGGATTACCTTCAGACAGTGAATCATGGAGGTGAAGAGTGGAACCTGGACAATCTTGTGTAGCCAGGAGGGCTGGTGTCTCACGATGTGACTGACAAGGATTAGGGCTGGAAGACGGCTATGACGGTACTTCATGCACTCATTTAGCTTGTCCATCAAAGGCTATAGAGATTTTAAAAACACGGTAAGATAAGACTGTAACTGGAACCACATCATTGAAGGAACTTTGCATATAGTCAAACCTGTCTATTACGGCCACCCAAGGGAAGCACAAAAAGTGGCCACTGGTANTGTTCGTGAATGATTTTTATTTGCTGCAGCCTTAAGTAAGATGACCGATTTCGAGTTTGTGTTCACTTTGAAATACAAATTACACAAAACCAAAGTCTTTTGTTATAAAAAACAGTGTTGTTTGTAAAATGATTCAAAGTGCGTGTAAAGCCTATAAATGGGTTGATTTTTGTCGCCAATATACTATCCCCGTCAACATGTCGCCTTCCCGTAAAAATGCACTTTTATCGACAAGGTTGGCGACAGAAGGCTTGTCGATGACAGCACTAGTAGACAGGTGACCTTTATAGACAGGTGGCCTTTATATATAGAGGTGGTTGCAAAGACAGCTATGATTTGTCTTCTGTTTGGAGCCAGAATGACGTTAACTCTGTTTTAATGTATATGAGTTAACGCCCTTCTCGCTCCAAACACACAATGTCATCTGTTGAGAACCAGAAGGCTTGTTTAACACTGTATTGCAAGAATGTCAACGCTTTCTTGGCTCACAGCTATAAATGGTATTAACCCCCTCCAGTAGAAGCTGCCAATAAAATATGGCATGATCATATGAGTGGGTCATATGATGAAACCAGGTCTGCCCGAGTAATAATGATACAGCCAAACTGCTTTAAATAGCGACCATCTGTGTAGAAGGACCACACTTTTTGTTTTCCCTTGAATACGGTTTATCATTGAAACCTGTACTAAAGGAACCTGTACATAAAGACCATCTGCCTATAAAGACCACTTTCCATGTATACAGGTTTCTTCTATAGCGCTGGTATCCGCCAGGAAGACGTACCCGGCTCTCGCACCAAAATATATACTTAACCAGTTAACCTTTATAGGTGCACTGCCCATGGTATATACAAATAATATCAAATAGTTTAAGAATTAATTTCCAGTACATGTAGGTACATAGGAATGGCAAGGATTTAAAATTGAAGAGATGTGTCTTTGGCGCTTTTTTGGAAGGATTGCATACTAAGAACTGCTTGGATAAAGCATGGAAGGCCATTCCAAACCTTGTAGCAGCCACTAGGAATGAATGCTCTCCCCACGATTTATGTGCTCAATATTCTACAAGAAGAAGTTTGTCAGCAGAGCATACTAGGTTTTACTCTTGCTGGAAAATTATAAAGATTAATCACAAGAAAATTCAATATTCTTCTCACAATCTTAAAGACAAATAAGACAAGTTCGCTTGAGAATATAGTTTTCCAATAGTTTGAAATAGAACTTTGTATACTTTGAACATATTTAACATTTCTAATTTCAAAAGCCATGTTGGAAATTAAAAGGTTCCCTCAATTTCTCCTCAACTAATGGACCAAATAAATGTCTGTGTGTTTGTATATAACAAAAGGGTAATGATGATAATAAAGACATTTATAATGCACAGCATATCCACCCAGAGGGTATTCAAGGCACTTCAAATGAGCTACATATAAACTATACTTACAATTATGCTCACATTACATTATACATGGTTTTAAAAAATGATATTAGTTAAATTTGGCCATGTTTACTCAAAGCACTGTAAACTTAGATATGTTCAGAGATGTTCCTAAAATCTATATCCTTTCATAAAGATTTTATTTAAAGCCCCTCTGCACTAGTTTAGCATGGAGGGATTAGACCTCCCTGCAAGGTCACTGGCAGGTGGTTACCTCATCAAATCAGCTCTCAATTAACATAAGAAAAGGGCATCATGGGGGATCAACAGGTACCGCTTAGGCATTGTTGGCTGTATAGAGGGCGCAAGTAGCTGTAAGTAGTGCAGTGAGGCTTTAATTGATCCATTGAAGAAATACCTTGTCTAGAGGTTCTCTGAGTGCAGATAGGATATCCAGGGCTTGGGGAGAGTTGGTCGAGATGTAGAAGTCTACCAGGGCATTCAAGAAGGAAGGCTCACGAGCTGCAAAGTAAAACAGAACCACAGTTTCTTTTTCATAAACTGATGTTAGATTAATAGCACTAGGTAAGCATTATTAGAACTGGGACGATGGTAGGCCTACACACACACATAAAAACAAAATTGTATGTACCCGGTAATGGAAAATTAGGTTTCTTTCAGATTAACAACAATTAATAAAACCTCAAGGAACTATCAGAATTGGGATAATAGTTTCCTTATGATGTAAAGACAATAGTTATCATACAACAAAATAGTTACAGTTAGAGGAATAGGGATTAGAGATCAAAGTATGACTATGAAGTGGTTTTTCATGACTGGGTACCGTTATATTTCTGTGGGGATAAAGACTAGAGGTAGGAACAGAATATCTCCTTTGAATATTGATGACACAATTGATGAGATGAATATTGATAACATTATGAAAATTCATGAATATTGATGACATGATGAAATTTCATGAATATTGATGACATGATGAAAAATTATTTATATTGATGACATGATGAAAATTCATGAATATTGATGACAGGATTGATCAGATGAATATTAATAACATAATGAAAATTCATAAATATTGATGACATGTTGAAAAATTATGAATATTGACGACATGATGAAAATTCATGAATATTGATGACATGATACATATTGATGACACATTGATAGGATGAATATGGATGCCATGATAAATATTCATGACCTCTGACCTGATGTGAGGTTATCTTGGATCAAAGCCTTGAACTCTTTCACAGTGTGAAGGTCATTGGACTCAAGATGGGGGAAGAGAGCTGTGGGCTCTGTCATGTGTTGAAGGTGCGCCATCTTTTAAACTATCTGGAGCACAAGATTTATGAATGGCGAACTTCCAGCAAACACAAAGGCAATTGGATCCAAGCTCTTGTGGAATTTATTTTACACATTAATGCGTCGAAATCCTCGCTTCCATTCCTGTAAAAAAAAAAAGGATAGAAATAGTATGATTATCAGAACTGTCACCCAAATCTCAACCACTGTAATTCTAGGGTTATGTTTGGAGGAAAAAAATCCAATTATTATGATAATATAAGAGGAGGCTTTTACCTCCCCCCTAAGTGTTTTTGTAAGACTAAGAGGAATTTTTGTTGTTGGGCAACTTTTCTATTTTTCTCCCAAAAAACAAAAATATACTCAAAACATATTATTAGGGTGTCTAATCGCGCACCCGATGTTGTGTGCTAAAATTCTTCCCATTGAGTTTGCACGCATCCCTATGCAGTCTACATGCAGTGCGCGACCCTGCAAAAAAAGTCAAGTTTTTTTTTTCAAATTGAGATTCAAACCTCTTTCTGTTGTGATCCTGAAGGTGATACTCAATAAATGAGGTGTCATTTGAAAGAGCAAGTGAATTCCAATATTTCCAAAGGGGCGTCATTTCGGAATTCTAAAAATATCTTTGTCAAAACAGCTATTTAAACATTGTATCCTGGCTAACTCTGAGATTTGCCACTTTTGAGATACGA
>BEXV01000188.1:143427-157905 GCA_003118195.1 Hemicentrotus pulcherrimus | reverse complement strand
GACTCCTGATTCTCTGGCTATGAAGCTATTTTTATTCCTTTTTCATTTATGTCCTTATTTGAGCTAAATCATATGTACGCATCCCCAGGTTCCAATTTATAAGCACATCATTCATGTCAATGAAAATAGGTGTCTCAGATCAACTTTACTGCATACTTAAAGACCCCCATCTAAAGTGAAAAATATGAAATAGATGAATCACATACCAATGGAATGCTTATAAGCCATAGACTCAAATATCATTTCGCTGTCTGTCAGAGGAGTATTAATTAGTTCTCAGCTTTGGAAATCAGAAGTTGTCGACTTAAAAACTAGCTTTTGACTTGACATCATCTTATGATGAGTATGCATATTCACAATTACTTTGCATTAATTAAGCACGACTCATCGCCTTGGCTATATAGGCGAGCCAATCAGACCTACACATAATAATAAATAAATTTGACCCCTGTTGGGACAAAACTTGAGGGTTGTGGAAATGAGGTTTAAATTTGCTTTGTACAATATTGAAAACAAAATTATTCCTTTATATTTTTCATTCTAAGTTCATCTAGCATTTCATTGATATACAGTTGTATTTTGATAGAACAAGGTCTTTAAATGGACTTCCTCAGTCTTAGATACATGAAATTCACATTTTAGACATGTTTTCATATTCTACTCTCAAGAGTAACAAAATACAGCAATGTCAATTACAGTTCAGAGATTTCAATCCATGTGTAAAACTTGAATAAAATATGAACATGCTACTTAATCTCATCAAATAACTTATATCTTTGGGTGTGTGCGTAATTGGGTTTTTACAGGCGTGTTTTAATCAGGTATGATTATTTAGGTCTTGGGACCTACCTTTAACGCCACCATCCAGAAGACGTGACTCGGTTTCGAACAGGGGTCGCCGGAGTCAGTTTGTAGGCAAAAACATAGAGCTGACCAAGTGAACATGCCGCTAGACCAACTCACATCTCCCTCTTTATATGATACTGAATATGACTACTTATACTGCCATTAAATTACTTGAACACAAATTACAATGACTGTGACAGCATGTCAGCTCCGCAACAACTGGAACTGTGCAATATTATGTTATATCTAACAGTGGGTCAATATCAATCAGTCATTATAAATTCTGTATACATTTTACTATCTATCAAATTTTAAATTATGCTTGTACACATTATATCTAATTCCATTTTTCCTGATCTCATGTTGTTATTTTATACTTGCATTGTATTTAACCTGCACTGTGAAAGCATGTACAATTCAGTCTATGACTGCCATTCATGTCCTTAATAAACCTTGATTGAATTGAATTGAATTGAATTTCATCAGAAACATTTTTTTAATATTTGTATTAATAGTAACAATCAGCTCCTTGCATAATAAAATGAAAAGACGATTCACAAATTCAAATACTGTTAAAAACACATTACTATCCAGAGACTTCCTGCCCTTGAATAGTACAATTCACGCAACACCCTGCATCTACGAGTCAATTGTTCGGAGGAATTCTCCACAGTGATTTTGAAAAGAAAGCTGCTAATTACCTCTCTTGATATTTGAAGGTGAAGAGTTGCATAGTGAAGAGCCTTCTCTTGGTTGCCTAATGACGTATGGGCGTTCCCTAAACTCCAGCATGCCCGTCCTTCCCCAACTCTGAGGATTTTTTTAATGGAGAAAAGAGGAAATCACAAGTGGAAAAATAAAAATAAAGAACGTTCTTTTATTAGCATGATTAATTGACATAAGGCACATGCTACAGAATGATGGAGCAAGACTTTTTTAAAAATTCAAATGAAGACATACTGCATCTGATTATCTTAAATGGAAAGCCAAAAGTATCCAATATAAATAAGAATTAAAATGAAGCAAAAATCTATCTAAACTACAGAAAAGGTAGTTCTGAATTCTAGTTTTAATGAAAAACAGAATTCAACAAGAAGCTGATGAATTAAGGATACTACATGTAACTTATTGTAATAATAAACTACAAATGAATAACATATGTGACACCATGTTGATAGAAATGTATGAAAGTTGATTAAATAGCAATTAAAGAAGAAAGTTTTGCCAGTCACTAAACTACAACAAACACTGCAAAATATCTGTTTTTGTTAGTGCTTAAAGGCCCGGTCACACAGAGAGGAATGATTCAGGATGCATGGGGAACGTACGGCGAGCGCATGGGAAATTTGCAATTTTGGCCAGTGTGTTGCCGTGCGCCCAACTTTTGTCAAAACTACAGCGAGCTGACACCAAATGCATAGTGTGTTGCTAGCGTGCTGAGCACATACAGGGCGCATACAGTGCGCATACAAACCGTACACAGAGCGCACATGATAACAACTTCCACGAATGCACAGCGTGTTGCTAGTACGCTGGACGAATGGTCCACGCATTCACCGCGTTCTAGGACGCACGACCCGTACATTGGAAATCATAAAAGGCCGTGTGCCTAACATTTGTCATGATTTTGGAAAAACTAGCGAGCTGTCACAAAATCCACAGCATGTAGCTAGTGCGCTTTGCTTATACAGGGCGTGTGCTCCGCGTATGTCTGATGCTGGTCTAGCGCGCTCGACGCGTGTCTGGTGTGCCTTTGGCGTATACATTCATGCATCGAGCTCCGCGCACACTTTTGAGCATGCTCAAAAATATCTGACGCACACAGCGAATGACGACGAATGCATAGCGCTGGTCCAGCGCGCTCGACGAATGAGTAACGAATGATGACGCACGCCTAGCGAACGACAACGCACTGGCCCAAATTGCAAATTTCCAATGCGCTGGCCTTGCTTCCCCTCTGTGAGACCGGGCCTTTACAGAGTGCATAGGTGTGGATTTTAACAAGTTTTGTTTGCATTTTGTTACTCATTAAGTTAAACAACACACAACCATACGATTCTAACTGTACATTACAATCAATTAAACCATCGACTACTGAATTCTGTAATTCCCATAGGCGTAATACAAGGACCACCTGGTTCCAGCAGGTAATGGGTTAAAGACCAGGTACATTGAATGAGTTTTTTGTGAATTGTGGTTTATACAGTATAACTCAAGATTAGGCACAATCTTACTTTGTTGTTCAACAATGTACAGTAAAGAAACACATTAATATTTAGATAATTTCATTTATCTGGGAATCAGGTCCGTTTAAGCCCAACTAAACAAATTGCATGACAAAGGGATAATTCTTGTGCAATGACACCAAAAAGTGAGCTTATTCAATGATTATACCAAGACAAGTTCCTTGCGTATTCACTTAAAGGTTGAAATTGTTACTTAATCTAATGATATTGAGGAGTCTCTCTGACAAGCTCAGGCTTATCAAGATAATCAAGATAATCAAGATAAAGGCTATCAAATAAAGTTGGAAAATAATCGGAAACTAAATATGCTTCACTACTTGATAATGTTGAGAGAAGAGAAATTTTCTTCACAATGCATATTGTGAGTAGTGTCTACATATATGGTTCACTAGAAATCAACTACGGTTTTTGTTTAGTTAGCAATTTAAAGCAAGAGGACATTTAGTAACCCTTGGTCGAAAGCTGTTGAACCATATGATGTAGGACCTTATTATGTGTATGGTGCAGGGCAATCTTGTAATTGCAAAGTCCTAGAGTTCAGACAAAAATTTAGAGCTAATTTAGTTTCAAGTGGATCCAATTGTTTGTTTGTTTTGTGAAATTCAAATATACCAATGCACATTTTTACAAGATATTTGCACTTGTTCTGTCTTTAGTTTGGAAATGTGAAACTTGTCTATAGACCACGCAAGTGAGACATGGAAAGTGGTCTTTATAGGCAGGTGGCCTTTATGTACAGGTTTCTTTAGTAGATGTTTCAATGAGAAACCATTTCCAAGGGAAACAAAAAATGTGGTCTCTGTGGACAGGTGGTCACTAAAGCAGGTTTGACTGTACATGTGGTTATGGGTTAGGTATAGTGTTGGGTCCAGGATTAGACCTTCATTAGAAATGATTGATTGACTCTTTAAAGGCCACGATACCATTCCAAAAGAACAATTCCAATAGATATTTTCGACTTAAATAGAGGGTTTCCTGCCTTATGATACTGCCAAACTGTGATGTAATAGTGGTTAGGATTGGAAATAACAAGGAGCTGCATGCCCAATACCTCAGGCTAATCTTATCAGTAATTGTTTGGACTGTTTGTGCTGGTCAGTAAGTGTGGCAACAACTACAAGTTAATGTAAGGTCTGTCTTCATCAGCCCGATTTGGCCCAATAGCCCTCTATTTTGTGAAACTAGTTTGAAGTTACAAATCGCGTCTTCATCAGCTTGAGAAATTAGCTCAAGAAATTTGCTCAGTGTTCGCGCATAGTGTGAGTCATCAGGCTGGTGATGTCGAACCACAAATAGCGGGCTATTTTGCAAACTAGCCCAAGATATCTTAGGAAGATTTCCCGAGCAAATAGCCCGCTATTTGCGTCTTCACCTGCCAAATTGCCTGCTATTTTGTGATCTGGTTAATTTCCTGGATCTGAAATAGCAGGTTATTTGGCCAACTTGGGCTGATGAGGACAGGTCTGTAGAAAACTTAACCATGCATAGGAGTGATTGTCACAGGAGCATGTGTGTCGTAAATTGTCACTCACCTGTCGTTAAGTTGTTGGGCTATCTCCATGTGCCTGCTGTGATATTCCACGGCCTTCTCATACTCCCGTAATAAAGTATATGTGTTCCCTAGACTGTAGCACGCTTGAGCCTCCATGGCCAACTCGCCAAGCTGCCTGGCAATGTGCAAACTTTTCCTGAAATTATACAAACAAGAATGAAGGGATTTATAGTAGCGAATCGTGCAAAACAAAAGTTTATCCAGAACGAAATATGTGTATAAACAACAACAATATAAAACATTTGATAAATAATGTTAAAAACATTCAAATAGCAGCAAAAAGGCTGAAACAGATTGAATTTATAATTTTTGTTAAACATCCATTAATAATACAATACATTAGAATTTGATTAAAAAGAAAATTAATTTACAAATAGAATAAATACAAATAGAATAAATAGAATATACTTGTCAGTTAAATAATGTTCACAAGTCAGATAATTAATATCAATCTACCGGTACTACTGTCTAGATTGTAACAGTGTAATAAGTTTTCTCCTATGACTGAATAGGCTACAAATCTCTGTTTTTTAAACATGCTTTTAAAAAAAACATGATGGACAAATTCAAGGGTATTCCTTGTAGTTGAATGATGATGATGGTGATGATGATGGTCCACAAGCACTTGTATGGTGCCTTTTATCTGTTTCAAAATATTAGGTTTCCTACTACCGCTTTTAGCTTTTTCAGAATTTTGTATGCAAAGTAGATGTAGAAAATGCTATTAAACTTGTCGGAAATGTTGTGTTGTAAATTATTTTCAATTATTTTGCTACGTGTACCTAAAAAAACTCTCAATTGGATGTTTGGTACTTTTATATTTGTATGACATAGTGTACTACAGTGCTTTGACAAAGAGTCACAGAGTCACACGATCGGAAACTCCTTTTAGAAATCATTCCCATGGCAATTTCAATACTCAATTGTGTTGCCCCTAGAAATTACATTCAAAGGATGTGCGTAGACTATTGTCATGTTTGCACTTATCAATAAGCCAGGCACTATTGCCCTAGAGTTGGGTTTTTTTCAATGTGCTTTCGATGTTATCGAGTTCATAGTTTCACACTAATTAAATCCAGTCTAATATGTGTGAACTGAAAAAACAAATTAATAATTTCATATTTCAATTTGTTACATTGTTATGGAATATTGGATTGATGTATATCAAATTCATTGAAGCAAAGTGTGCATACGACAAAATACTTTCTTATGAGAAGAAAAACCACTGAATACTGGAATCCTTCATGTGTCTCTTTCATTCTATATTTCTATTTTCCAGCAAAAGATTTAACAGTAGATGGGACTCAGGAAAATTTGCAAATAAATGTTTAGTAGAGCCATGTAAATAAGTAAAATAATCTGTAAAAGAAAATATGCATATGGGCTGTTAAATGTATGAGATCAATAATCACTATAGTTTGAATTGAATTTTAGTTAACATTTGCAAGTGAACGCCCCTCCCCCCCCCCACTACAAAGGCCTAATCTTGCATTTATTTTAACACCCTCAAACTTTAATGACAAATTGACACCCTCAATTTCTTAACAGAGTTGACAATTTAGAAGGAAAAAACGGATGATGATTCTGATAGTGCAATGACACTCAAGAGCCATGACCAAATTTCAAACAATTTGCTATGCCTTTGAGTCCTGCATGAGATTATTATTTGTTATTGTGAAGTGGCATACAGAATTCATACGAAATATTATTTATCAATTGAAAGCATACAAGTTTGACCCCATTTTTGTTACATGTGTAATGGGTAAGTACCTACAAAAGTGGCTACTTTCAACGTGTGACTGATTCAAGTGTTTTGTTTCATTTCTATTCAGATAAGTCTACGCTGAGCATTTGTTTTTGTTCTGTTTGGTTTTGATTACCCGGTAGCAACTTGGTATCAAACAACAAGAAAATGGTTAAGATGTCTGATGTGCTGTAGCATCACACAGAAAAAGAATGAGACCTGGAGCATTTTCATATTAAAGGTAGGGCTTTGCAAGTCTGAAAAAAGTATTCTTAAAAATATTTTAAAATCTATGAAATATATTTAGATGTTTGAATAACAAAATATGATTTGTATGCACTATGCAGCCCTGCATATCAAAAGGAATCAACTTATATTTGGATGTCCCCCGGCCTTTAAATACTATTCATTTTGCTTGTTCAGGCCCTCCTCTAGGATCTATCAAACAACTTTTCAGCGCTATTTTACTATGTCCCATCAAACCCCTATCCGACCTCTCTCTCTCTCTCTTCCCCCTTGTTATCTTCTTTCTCTCTATTTTTTCCCTTTCTCCCTCCCTCTCTCTCTCTCTCTCTCTCTCATTTCTTCCCTCCCCCTTGCTCTATTTCCCTCCCACCCTCCCTCTTTCTTTCTCTCTCCATCTCCCTCTCTCCCTCCCTCTCTCTCTTCCTCCCTCTCTCCCTTCTCTCCTCCCCTTCCCTCCCTCATTATCCTCGTCTCTCTCATCTTCATTGTGCAGTCATCAAGCACAAATGCTGAATTACACTCATTCCACTTCATCTTCCTCAAAAAATCCAATTACAAATGAACAAAACTAATTTTGAAAATTTTATTTGCGCCACAGCCATGAAACGACCATGACCCAATAAACGGACAATTTCGAATTGTACTTTTGTCATCAATTGGCAGCTTGTAATAAACTACAGCTTTTCATTAATACCCAAACTTCCACCAACGAAATACAATTGTGAAATTCTCTTAGAATTTTACATACAACATTTTGAATACATGCAAGTTACTTGACATTTTAGATTATAAGTGGATTGAAAATAGAGCAACAATGCTCTAAATTGGCATGAGCATCCATGGATTTTAATCTGTTTAAACCAACTGCTTTAAAAAATATTTTAAAAACTCTTTCAAACATCGTAGATGAACTACGCATCACACAGGAAAGCAATTCAAGGTCAATATTCATATTCACTAATTTAATTTCAATTAGACCAAGTTAGTTAGTAATGAATTTGTATTGTGTGAAGTGTAGTAGGTGTGATGTAGCTTCAACAGAATCAAAAAGTTTGTGTGGATAATTAATTGCATTTTCATCTACATGTTTAATACAGATGAACAAAGAGACAATGAGGAGATGGTGGGACTATGCTAAATAATTTGTTTCTCTCTCTCTCTATTTTTAAAGCTTGATTCCAATGGATTGCAACCCTGTTTTAATACATTTACTTTAACTTCATTCCTGTGCCTGCCTTCAGTACTGATTGGCATTGTTTAAGTATGTTTTCCCCTGCTCCCGATAGCATTAGTAAAAAGACAACATCACATTCATCAAAGGGAGTGTAGCTTGGCAAATGTTGGTGAACACCATCTATGTCTCCTTTTGGACAACTGCAAATAAACGAATGGACTTGATTAACGGTAGTCAGCGGCGTATTATACCGAGTCAGGCCACGTAAAAGACACAGAGTCTCGTCATGCTACACTCCCATTAAGCTTCAGACATACTTATATGAAAATTATTTTCTGGCATTGTAAAACATAATCCATATGCATTGAAATCTTGTTCACTTTAATGAACTATATTCATGTTTCTACCTTCATCACTAACTGACATATTTAAAAGCATGTTCCCATTGCAGCAAGCAGCGTTCATACAAGGACATTTATCAATGTTGCAAAAGTGCTCTATTGTCATGTATGATGCAACTGGGGTGAATTGAAACACTTTTTATTTTCACTAACTTCATTGATGTTATTGTTGTTATAATAACTGATTTAATCCCTCAAAAAAGTTTGGATATCATGGAAACTCAAAGTTTAATTGATTATATCTCTCTTGTTATGGCATAATCATCACAATGTTTAGTATTATAAGAAAGTAGGTATATTTCGTTGTAAAATGATACCACATTCGCTATGATTTTTCAGACATGGAATGTGCATTACATCAAACTAAGGGACAAGGTCAAAAGTTAAAAGTTGCAAGATGCATCGCTCTTATTTGGCTGTGCATTCGTCTTTCGTTGAAGAGTGTAGTGTCTGTGTATATAGTGCACTGCAAAACAATACCAGTGCCTACCAGTGCACTTTGCAACTTTTCACTTTTGTCCCTGCCCCTTATTCTGTTGTACCGCTCGTTCTATGGCTGCAAAGTCACAACAAATATGGCACCATTTGAAAGAGGAATAATCATACTTTCTAATGATACTTAACAAAATGACAATCATGCCATGAAAAGGGAAATAAAATCAATCAAACTTGAGTTCCCAAACATTTTTTGAAGGGTTTAGTATGAGCTTGTTCCTGGTCACAACATTCACACAAGGACAACGTCTCACTTACTTGTAATATTTGGCAGCCACTTCAAACTGCACCATGAAGACACATGCGTTTCCTAGGTTGCTGTAAGCTCGCCGCTCGGCTGCTTTGTCTCCAAATTCCTTTGCTATAGCAAGACGCTGAGAATGAAACATTAAAAAAAAATATTAAATTGATTCTCATCCTGCCTTGTATAATTTGGTATTCTTCACAGATCTAAGCGAAACAAAAAATCAAAGTCAATATATGTCTTCAAAGGAATGTTTTATAATACATGTCCATGTACATGTATATGTATGAGTGTAAAATATTTTTTTCTTCATCAATTCTGATTGATAAGTTGATATGCTGGGCAATAAGGTGAAGGGTCAAGATATGAAAAATGAAATTGTTATGTCATTTGGTTATGCAGATGTTAGAGATATGCAAATTTCACAGAATGGCCCCTAGATGACATCACATTATGCAAATGACCTTGAAAAGATTTGTGTGTCCAGTCCTCAGTAGGGTCCAATTAGATTTCTTGGGATAGATGTTCCACAAGAAATATACAGAAAAGGAAAAAAAGGGGGAAATTCTGACAAATATAAGAAGTATTTTGTGATTGTATATTAATACATACTACCGAATTAGTCTACAGAAACATATTACAGACCCCATTGGGACTGATGCGGGGGTTTTGACTTCATACATGTATAAGCAACATTTACACACCTAATACTCCTTCTGTATTATAGATTCTAAGTTTTATCCTTTGGGCAGCCTAATTTCCAGGCATATAGAAAACCCACGCAAAATCAAGGTACAGCATAGTATATAATCTCTGGTTTAATACTAAGAAGAACTTTAAAAATGCATCTCAATTGTGTCGTGTATTCATGAATGCTAAACCCTTGATTATCATACCGATGTGCTGTCTGCAATGCACAGCTGTCAATAAATAATTGCCTACAATGAAGAAGAGAATATACTAAAAGGAAGATAATCCCTGCATTAGCTAGCGTATGGAAATACCAGTAATGGGGGCAGTGAAAATGTAGTGGTGAAATAGTAGGTTGGCTGCAGAACCAAATAGTGTGTTCCCATATTAATGGTTTGCCCTAATTACAACGAGATAATTTGTTAACCAAACCAAAATAGTCTAATAAATACATGTAGCAATACTACATCACTTTTTCTTTTTATGGAAGACACAGAGACAGAGTTACAGTACAACTGTCTGTCATTTCATGTCATTGTTGTTTCTGTTTTCATTATTGTGGTTGTTGTTGCTCCTGCTGTTGTAGCAGCTGTTGTTGTTGTTGTCTTTAATTAGATGCAACATCACTTCTTTTTTTTTTACATTTAAAACTGCTGTAGCATATTCTTGAACAAAGACAAATCTGCACAATACACAAAAGTTGATCAGAATAAGAGGGACCTACTGTGTAAACAGAATCGGATCGATTTAGAATCAACAAAAAACATGTTTTTGAAAGAAAGATTAAGCACTAAGTTTAATTCAAATAATAGAATTCCAATACAAGTCTTTCGCTACAAATACCATCTCTGAAATAACATTGTTTACAAATCTCCATATATGGTAGATTTCCTAGAAATGCAGGTAATATACAGATGTAACAGAAGGGGAATAGGGAAGTGAGAGGAATAGAGAGGACAATTAAAGAGAGAAGAGAGGAAGAGAAAAAGAGGGAGAGCACAAAAGAGAGAAAGAAATAGAGACAGAGGATGCAGAGGTTAAAAGAGAAACGCAAAGAAAGACAAAGACAAGGAGAGAGAGAGGGGGAGAAAGGAGATAGAGAGACAGAAAGAGGGAAAAGGAGAGAGGGAAAATGAGAGAGTTAGAGAAAATGAGAGAGAGGGAGGAAGAGAGAGAGAAAGAAGAGAACAATGCACAATAACTGACAAAATAATCTGTGGAAAGTGCTGCAATTTCTGAGGCCATTTCGCAGGAGTAGGAGCACCGCGGCTTGACATATTAACTTGGATGTCAAAAGCACGCCGGAGATTAAATTTTTCAAGTGCTTCTTCCTCCTCTTCCCTTTCTACTTTTTCTTCTCCTCCTTCGCGCTCACCTCTGTGTGGAATTGTATAGCCGTCTCGAAGTTGCCCAGAAGATAATGCGTGTTGCCTAGGTTACCACAGGCCCTGCCTTGTGCCGCTCTGTCTCCAAGCTCCCTCACTATTGCTAGGTTGGCTCTGTCAATAAAGAAAGAAGAAGACAAAGAATCAGTATCCTCTCAAGCAAACTCTGCATATTTATTATGATGGGTTCAGATTCAAAGGAATGGGAAAATGTTTGCGGCGTAGTTCAGCAAATTTGTTCCTTCAAGAGAGTCTTTAACACACATTTGATCTATGACATACTCTTTGAAAAGGAAACGCTGGAAGCCTTAATTGCGGATATATATACTGAAATATAAAATACATCCATTTGATTGTTCAGGCTCAATGGAATGGGGACATCTTTGATGTTCCATTTAGAGAGTTTTTAACGCCCATGTTTCGAGAACATATTTCAAAAGGCTATGCAGGAAGCCTTAGTTACTGATATCAACTCGAATATAAGTTATATTCATTTGATTGTTCAGGGTCAATGGAAAGGGGAAATCTTTGCGGCATAGTTCAGCAAATTTGTTCCATTTAGAGAGTCTTTAACACATTTATTATCTAGAACATAATTTTTCAAAAGGCAATGCAATAAGCCTCAGTTACTGATATAAACTTGAATAAAATTATATTTATTTGATTGTTCAGGTGTAAGTGAATAAAACAAGCAAAGCAGTTGAACAGAAATCAGCAAAAGCTGTTCCTTTTTTTATCAGTCTGTTTCATGCATGTACAGTATGATCTGCAAGAAACCCTTGGTGAAGTCTTTTCACGATCCTCTGTAATGGTATATTAAAATAACAATATTTATTTAATAATTCAGGCTTCAGGGAAGTGACTCCTTCAAAGTTCGACAGGCAACTTAGCTCCGTTTTGAAGAGAATTCTTCACACATGTTCGATCTGCTAGAAACTATTTCGCGAGGCGTATGAATGCCTCAGTAATAATTGAAAGAAAAGCTAATGGGTCTCTAAAAGGCAGTGTATAATAGCAGAAAGAGTTGCAATGTTATAGAATTTGCACAAAGGTCTCTATATACATGTACATGTAAATGGGCTTTGAGATTGATTCTATTTCTATAGTAATGAAATATACTAAAAATGTACATCTAGAAATTGGTGACACGCCAACTAATGATTTCCCATTAGGGAAACAATCAAATCAATGTGATTTATATTTGTGGTTTTTATCAGTTACTATGGCTTCATGCATTGCCTTTAAAAGGAGTATGTCATTCACCATACTCTCTCCTTCGTGTGATGAAATTTTCAAGATCAATTTCAAATCAGTTAGTGCTGCTTCTCAAGGCAAATTCTTACTTTTAGTAGTAACTTTTACATCTTGTGCCCATTTGCAAATGTATAGAATTGAATCATGCTGGAATAGATCAAGTTATGCTGAATTTCAAATGTTGTGTGTTCCACTTTTTCCCTATAAAAAGCACTTAAGTGACACAGTAACATTGTTCAAGGTTGATGAAGTTTTGTATGAAATGTTACTTATTATATTCCTTCTACTGTACTAACCCTCTAACATGCAAAAAAATCCTGAAAAAATTCTCAAACCACAAAGATATTTATGGTTTTCTTTGAAGGTGTCACTGTATGACATCCTCTTACAGTAAATTCTCCCAACCAATTTTAAATTTAGAATTTTCCCAACAGTTTTTCCATTAAAATAAGACATAAAACGGGCTTTAAAATTAATCTTCCAACCCTTGAATGGGTATATAGAGCCAATTCCTTGCTCTGTGACGACTTTCATTCACCTAAAATGTAATTAAATTGGGTCAGATCAGTTTTTCCAAATTTGTATCGTTAAGAATGGTCTGTTTTTCCTCAAACTTTCAGATCATCTTTAATTGTACATCTACCATTGGAGTGACTCCCTTAGCTCCATTTTCTCTCATCTTTAATGTAACCAAGACCCTTTAATGATACATAATGTATCATAAAAACTGTATTTTGCATGTCTTTAATAAATGCAAGGACTATGCCTAGAAAAGGCTCACCCCCCCCCCATCTCTCTCTCTCTCTATATATATATATATCTCTCTTTTTCACAAACACACACCCTTTTTTCTTCCTTATTCATCCCTGTTGTCCGTCTTTGGATGTTGTTATTGTTGTAGAAAAAGAATGTTTGTAAAAGAATCACATATATATGGTCGCAATTGCATATCGGTAGTTACTTCCCAGATTTGAATATCATTTAAGATAGGAAAGCAAGATAACTGTTACCACAATAACATGATTTTTTGTTAATGGGGCGGTGGATATACGTGTGCGAGAGTTGCAATTTTCTATAGCTGGGCCTCCTTCTTATAAAGTGTTGTGATTGATCTAAATCAATCGAATGTCCTCCAATCAATCACAAGTTTGCAGTTTCCTATCTCTTATGTACATAGTTGTGATTGATATCAATGGCAAATAAGTCGCCGCTAATATGAACCCTTTATAAGATGGGGCGCCTACATAATATTAGAATGGAGCATTCATACTACCTGTTTAGAATACCGGAAAGTTTTTGGCAAAGCAATGGAAACCTGCTCAACTCTCTCCTAGTAGTCAGTTTTGCAAGAAACATCCCCCAGAGGTTTGCTTGATAGTTTATTCTTAATAAAAAAATCCTATTCCATTCTTGTTTACTCTCTAGCGCATTTTACATTATGATACAACATCGCTATGCACATCCAAAGAGCTTTGGAAACGACTAATAATAATAATACATAACATTTATTAGGCGCTTAATACTGATGTTTCTAAGCGCACAGTGTTCTGATTAAGAGAAAACTATAACCCGTTGAATTAAATTAGAAGAAAAAGCAAAAATACAAAAGTAACATAGATAAGGTAAGAAAAACAGTGGCAATCAACTAAATAAAGACAAATATGGTGCGCACCTCCATTTACCGACGCACAACTGCAATTTACAATTTGATTACCCTAGCTTTACCCCAACTGTTAAAAGTGCTCATTGCACCTCGTCTGAGTGGAATGTGACAAATGTAAATTTAAGTCTTGCCAAAGGGCAATAGTGTTGTGGCGGTGATTCGAACCCTGTACGTTTTGGTTCACAGTCCGAAGGCTTATCCACTGCACCACAACACATATCCTTGCTTTCCATACGATTTTTAATAGTCTCATTTCGGTTCATGAACTTGAGTCTTAGTGGCTTGCAAACAAATACTGATACTTTCTTTAATCCAAGCTCTTCTTTTGTATTTTCCATCCTCTACTTTATTCAGTATTCCTTTCCATGACATTTCACATACATGTATAGCCTCGTTCATACTTGGCATGGTTGACCACTTCAAAAATCCTCTGTGACAAAATTAAAACCATTACGTGTGTAAACGAATGGCAAATTGGCAAGTAGGGATTAAAAGTAGAAACTGATGCAATAAAGGGGCATTTGTTTCATGTACTTAA
>BEXV01000188.1:118263-142387 GCA_003118195.1 Hemicentrotus pulcherrimus | reverse complement strand
GGCCCAAAACATATTTTGAAGAGGAAATTTGTTGTAATTGATCAGTGAGGCTTTCCCTTCGCAATGATATGAATTTTGCATCAATTCAAAACACTTTTGCTTCTTGGTGTGACTCCTTTAAAATGCCACAGTATATAGAAAGACAAACATAATAAACAGTGTATATAATGCACTGTTTCTAACTTTCTATCCATGATTTTCTATTAGATGGCTTTGGAATGCAGCCTACTAAAGAAGAAAAAAAAACAGAACATCATAGACATATACCGGTAATAGTTATATATTCAATATATTATTCAACTTATTTTCACATGACCACATTTCATGTTAATCATCTTATCAATATTTCTTTTACAATGGCTTCTTACATATCCCACAGAGAGAGTTATAGACATTTTAATTCTTATCACATGACCATTTTTCATATTAATATTCTCATCAATATTTCTTTTGCGTGGCTTCTTAAAATTTCACACAAAGAGAGTTATAGACATGATCAAGTAATGGTTAAATTATTTAAATTCTTATCACATGACCACTTTTCATATTAATATTCTCATCAATATTTCTTTGGCGTGGCTTCTTAAAATTTCCCACAAAGAGAGTTAAAGACATGATCAAGTAATGGTTAAATTATTTAAATTCTTATCACATGATCAGTTTGCATATCAATCTTCTTATCAATATTTCTTTTTCATGGCTTCTTAAATTTCCCACAAAGAGAGTTATACATGTAGACATGATCAAGTAATAGTTAAATTATTTAAATTCTTATCACATGACTATTCTTATCAATTTTTCTTTTACATGGCTTCTTCAAATTTCCAAAAAAAGAGAGTGATACTCAAGAAAAAAAAAACATATAGACGGAATGGGAGACAGTAATTTGAGGTTTTTGGAGGACTTTGGGAGCTACATGTATTTTGGTAGCTCCTGAGGCAAATACAGTCAAACCTGTCTTGGCGGCCACCTTTCTATAAAGGCCACAAGTCTATAGTGGTCACCTATATTGTCTCCCTCTAAAGAAGAAACGTGTGTTATAGAACCTGTCTAGAAAGGCCACCTGTTTACAGTGGCCAGTTTTCCTGTTTTCCTGTTTTCCTTGGGTAGCCTCACTAGAAAGGTTTGACTGTAATTATTTCCAATATACCTTGAGATTTGAGTATTACAGGGGTGGTTAGTGAGCACTTTTTCCCCCCTCTACCACGCCCCCCTTGAGTAAAAAGAGAATTCGCAGGGAAAAAATGGCATTTAACAACATTCCCTCTTTATGAGTAAAAAATTGGGGAAAAATCAGGAAGAATAGAGAAAATAAGGGAAAAAATCTGGAAAATCAGGTTAAAATCGGGAAGAAACAAAATTGGATTAAAAAAAATATAACAAAAATCCGTTTTCATAATTAAAATCTGAAAAACCAATTTTAATCAGGTAATTATCAGGCCTGTTGTTGATGGACATGACTGTTTAATGAATTTATGCGAAACTTTATAATTACATAACTTTCTTATTTTTCATCCAATTCTGATGAAACTTTCAGTTTTGTTGGTTTAATTTTAAATTTCTCTATTTATCCATTTCAACTTACCAATGGGTCCTACTGGCCCTTTAGGTGTGTTTTTTTTTAAAGAATCGTTTTACCGCACCATTTGCGATGCGAATGAGTCTTAAGATAGCCAAGACATCCCACATCCTCCCAAAAAGGAGAGATTTATCACTTTCCATCTCTATAGTCAGAAACGAGCTCTTGAGACATCATTATTGTCCGTTGCTATTAGGAGGCTAGGCAATCAAGTGACACAGTCTCGGTATTGCGAAGTTAAGCCGGGCCATAAATCTTAATGAGAAAAAGAAGGATGAAACTTCTGATCTTATAGGGATGCTTTAGAACTGTTTTGTTGGGTGGCTTGAATTTTATCAGGTCATACACATCAGGCCTGTTCTTAAGTGATTTTTTTTTTTTTGCTCACTAATTTGTTTCTCTCATTTTTTCTGCTTTTATCAAAACCAACTTAAAGAGAAGGTTAATTGAGTTCTGGGGAGAGGTGAAAAATAATTTGTGAGCGTTATCATTATTATCATGCAAGCGTGGAAGAACATCAGAGAAAAAATGTTTGCTGAAAAAAGTGAAAATCATTGCTCTTCAAATGCCTTCATATTCTAAATATGAAAATTACAGCTTAAAAATGGGGCCCAATTTTTATGCCACATTTTTGTGTAGCCCCATGTACATCTTTTTGTGTACAGTGCTTGTTACTCTACCAAGACTGGGCTAAATTTCTTATCATTTTGATGATTCCAGAACCTTGCAGTACCTACCAATACTTATATGCTGCATGATCAACTTTTTCTGATCGATTCCACACCCTTTTTTCACAATGCAATCACATGACCAGACCTCAACTTTATCTTTAATATCAGGGTGGACTTTTCCTTTAAACTTCTGCAGCTTCTTCCATTAGCAAGGACAGCACTTTAATTAGTTTCTAATCATCGCTGCAAACATTACAAAAATAAAACACACTATGAATGTGTGGTCTAGATCAATTGTTCACTCACCTGTCTTTCCTCACTGGGCCCATTTACATTCACACAAAAAAACAATTTTCATAATCACAATTTTTTTAAACCAAATCGTTTTTTACACTAAATTTTAAAAATCGCACAGAAATCGCTGCAAAGGAAACTCCACATTGTTTTGGTAAGTTGTGTGCACGCGCAGAATGTCTGCTTGAAAATTTGTTGTCGCTGGTAGAGGGTAAAAAAATTGCAGTGTATTTTCAGGCTGCAAGCTTTTACACTGAGAGTTAGAAAAATTCATACTCCTGAATGAGGTGTTTTTTTTTGGGGGGGGGTGGGGGGAGCTTGGTAGTAGCTGCATAGAAGCATCTGCTGTAAGTTCACATATTTAGAAAACCCATATTTATTTAATTTTGTACTTTTATTGTAAATGGCCCTATTCATACTTGAGAGTAGAGAACTAATTGACCAGCAAGTATTTCAATGCCTATTTGAAAAAGGGAGCTTAGATAATGGAAGCACACAAAAGGGGCTATTTGAAGACCAATTAACGTACTTTAACTGTAGCTTTAGGCGTAACAATGCCGGCTTTCAAGACATGTTCACAGGTCAAAATGCATTTTCAGCAATGTACAACTGGTTTCTCCTATTATTGGAACATATATTTGTAATTCTTTCAAGCTAGACCTCTGTACAATTGTGCTTGAATTAACGTTTCTTTCCAGAGATGTATAGCAACATTTTAAAAGTCACATGTACATGAACATTTGTATGAACATGTACATGATCTGTTACTCAAGTAACAAAGTCATAATTGCCTCTTAAAAGGCACCCAATATAAAGAATGTGTGCATTGTAACATTATTTAATGCCAAATCAAAGTTATACACTGAATATGGAAATCCTTCCACTGCCATTCAACTCACTCATAAAACCATAGAACATCTATACATGTACAAGAACACAAACAAGAATTTTGCTACACGTACTGCTGCTATTTATAAAGAAAGACAATGGCTTAAGTAAGAATTATATTATCTAAAGACAAAATACAACTGAATGGCAAGCATGAAATATTGCTTAGTTACAGTCGAAACAAAACCTCACAACAAGCATGTGATCTAGCTATACCGCAGGATCTAATCTTCAAATAGACTGACGGTCCAATTATTTCCCACTCCCCAGTCACGTGGAAACAACATGTTGCCGATTCAATTCGAAATGTTTACCCCTTTCACCACATAAAGATATGCATGTGCATATAATTTAATTAAAGAAATGTCATACAGTTTTGTCATTTTCAAAGAAGACTCTCGCTTTAAAGAAGAGCAACAACCAAAAATCTTACTTTACAAGTGACAATAAAATGAAAGGAATATGAGCATTGCGATGCAAGCATATTTGTAAAGTTACATACATGTACATACGTTTTGCATTTTTGGAAATCAATGAATAATGGCAGAAGCCAGGGCTCCGAATCAATGGATGATTGTGTTATAAATTGCAATCTTGTAGGCACTGTTTTTTTTTTAAACTACATGTACATGTATGACCAAATAGCTATATGGCTCTCTGAGAGCCTGAAATTTTTCAAAGATATAGAATTAGAAATCAGTTGCCATTTTTCTTGAAGCATGGACCTACATGTAGATGGCCTATGTTGAAAGGGTGCGGTGCGGCGTGGCGCGTTCAACTCACCTTTTCCAGAAAAGCACCCCCTCCCCCTGCTTGTCTCGAAAGGGTGCATCAAGAACGGATACTGCCTTAACACAACCTTTCTGGATAAGCAGGGGGAGGGCTTTTCTCGAAAGGGTGCGTTAACTAGTCTTCCACATCAGTCGTTAAATAGAATTTAAGGATTAGAAATTTAAGTCGTCTAAATAACAGATTGTAAAATACTGAATGAATAGTCTTGCAGACCAGGCTTTTATCAAAACACTAAATGATTATTAGACCATTGGGGAATAAACCAATTGGGTAGTAGACTGACTGGTTGTAGACCATTCGATTCCCCCATGTAAGCAAGATCATCAGTAGATATTAAAATGTTATTAATTACACATTGAAATCTACATCATTTGAGCATTTGCATTACATTCAAAATGTCCACTATGACAATATAACTTATGTCCCTTTATATACGGTGTTTAAAAAGTTTGTTCCGCCCCCCCCCCTACAGAAAAGCATTTTAATGTGTTTAAAACTCAATATGCACCATGCATTTCAGGTTATTTTGTTAATTTTCTCATTTCAAAGCATTATCAGAGATGTCACTTCCCAATTTATTTGAAATTTATCTCTCCTTGGTGGTCTATCACCTGTGAAATACGCTTGGTCCAGTTATCGTCCACTAATGATGCAAGAGGGTCCTTATTCATGCTCGCCGGATCCCCTCTTTAAGTTGAGTTATTGTTTTGCAGTATTGAGTTTCAAGTACTTTTTCTATCATAATAGACCATAGTTTCTCTATGGGGGTCATTTCTGCCAAATTTTCTGGCCAGTTCTTTTTCCTTCTCCGGGCTATACTGTTGTTCTTGTTGGGCGCCATCCTTAATGTCTCGAGGTTTACATACCTTTGAATTCCTCCTTTTCAATGTTTGACCTTGTATTTCAGCCCAGAAAAAGGTGTGGTCAATTCCTGCAGGCTGGATGCATTAGTACATGTATACATTTAGTACATGTACATTTGGTTGGTAGCACTGCGCTATTACTAAAGTAGTCATATGAGCAGTTGAGTTGGCAGATACATGTAGGGGCGGAACGAACTTTCTGAACACAGTATACAACTATGCAAGCCCTCAAAAGACACATGTTAAGTACTTTCATCAACAACAACAAACACAAACTGACAACAAAAAGTAATTGGCTGTAGGCCTAATGACAAAGTGATTTTGTGTATTAATTTTTCTCATGACTCTAAAAAATCAATAAATGTTAAAAAAAAAATAGTTGAGAAAGGGTCTCTTTTACTACAGTCTGAACCTTCGGAAAACAAAAAGAAAAAAATACCTAGAAAGATGGAAGACATGCTTTTATATTTTAAATCATGCAATTACTTTATTCCCTCTATATATAGAAGGAAACAACAAAAACCAGCAGCAGATGTGATATTCCTTTTTTCCTGAAGAAAAAAAAACTTTGTAAGGTAGCTAACATTGAAATTGATAGATCAATTTTGGTCATTAAAGTTGAGTATTGCCCAGTTACTTCTTTAAAGGCAGACTTTACTACTTCAGCAAGAAGGGATAAGACCGCCCAGCGAGCCAGCGAGGTCACTGTGATAGGTGGCTATCTTATTAACTCAGCTCTCATTTAACATAAGAAAAAGATGATCATGGGGGACCAACAGGCACCGATTGGGGAAGTTTTTTATATAGAGGGAGCAAGTAGCTACAAGTAGGACAGTGTGCCTTTAAATTTGATTGACAAAAGAGAAAAATGTCATAAGAATGTGAGAAACTAAAAAAAAAATATTTTTCTTTATTTCTATTTAAAATCCAAACTGTGTAACCATGGTAACATTACATTAAAACTGTATATTCAATTTATTCATTAAATTTGTTTGAATGGAAAGGAAGTGTTACCCTTTTTTGCTGAAATGCTGTTAGCCTAAGGAATATATGTGATTGTCCATTCATTCAAAAGGTAGTAAACAGAATTACTGGAGAGTGGAGTGTAGGGGCAGAAACTGACAACATAATTGTGTTAAAGGTTTGCCGATTGGCAAGTGTGTGCTTTTGCGGCGGTGGGGCTGACGTCAAAGGCGTTTTCTGATTGAATGGGCTTAGTCTACCTTTATAAATCATACCTTACCTCACAACAGTTTGTGGATGGGCTTACATTTAAAGGCCTCAGGTAAAACGATATACTGTATACTGAAGGATGGCAAAAGCCTCAGGTTTCATGCATCATAGTATGGTTGAGGATTGATCGAGTGTTTCCTTAATAAATCATAACTCAACTAATTAGGGTTGTGGATATAGTATTACAATTACAGGCCTTAGGTATTACTTATTGTAGGATGATAAAGGGTTAAGTAAACGGTAGTGTCACTGCGAAGTGCCTGACAACTTTCAGATTTGATCCAACACAAAAAATGACTAAAATGTTAATTATTCAAAATGTATATGACTTGGGAGGGCCTTTTCTTCTTTAATTTGTGCACCAAGGGAGAAGGTACTCGGGAGAAAAACAGAGATTTATGATATTTTCGAGTTATCCATGAATACAGCACAATCTACTGACCAAATTGCCAATTAATAATTCACAGGGATGAAGTGATCTCATAATTGTGTAATTATTGGTTTGATTGATTTCAAACTTTAGGAATTTTCTGTTTCTCTCTATTTTCAGCTTTCATACAAATGAAGTCATTACACGGGTTTGATTAAACCTTAATTCAAAATGGAGGTATTCATGCACTAGCAACACTAATCCTTTGGCAAGTGGCAAGGACGGCTCTCAGATGTACATGTACCTATTACTGACATACATGTACGTCAGCAACACAATTTCTATCGTAAGTGGGCAAAATATAGAACATATTCTTTCTCTTTTTTTTTACTAAAATTGCAATTACTTACATGTAGTAAAATGGGATTCCAATTTTTAAATAATGAGTAAAAAGTTATTGATCTATAAAGATGGAGCAATATAATGTCTCAAGAGGAATGATTTTCTTATTTTCTATTTTGGAAAAACAACTATTTGAATGAAAGGACTTTATGGTTGTGTATATACAAAGTGAGCAGGTTTATAAAGCTACATGTACATGCTAGTTAGAAATGTGTTTAATTTTAATTTGTTTTTGTTTGATTGTTCATTTGTTTGTTTGTTTGCTTTGTCTGTTTGTTTTCAGTTAAGTAGAATGTGTCTTTGGTATCTGTTTTCAGTCTCCTCCTTTTCGATTATTTCATAATTTCTCCCACTCTCTCACCTCTCCAGCTGATGTGTCTTTGATCATATTTCCCTATGTACTGTAGCTCTCTCTCTCTCTCTCTCTCTCTCTCTCTCTCTTTCTCTCTCTCTACATCTATATACATGTACATGTATCTATTTCTCTCTCTCTCTCTCTCTCTTTCTCTATCTCCTCCCATTTTACTTTCTCCTTCCATCTCACACTCTCTATCTCTTTTTAATCAAGCCTTTTCTGAATCTACCTGTATAAAGCTACTTAATATGTACTATAGAATCATTCATACAGTATGTTTAAGTAGAATTTACTCAGTTTAAAGAGACTTTTTGTTATCAAGTACTTCTTTCTCATTCTTTTAATTTCAAAATGCACCAGGATAAATGAAAAGAATATTCTTTTTGATTAAACAAAGCCCAAAACTATGTTATTTATTCATAAATAAAGGTCATAATCCAAATTATTTTAGATGAAAGAAGCAAGTGACAGACATGGTTAAACAGTCATTCAAATGAAAAAGCTCAACATGCTGATTGAATGTAGAGGTAAAGCTGCCTTGCATGGTATTACTTCCTCACATCTTACCATTTAATTACACCCTACTCATGGTGAGCCTGAGAATTGATCATCAGTCAAACTTATGCAGCCCCATGTGTTGGGCGGATCAAGTTTGTTTGGTATTTGCTTCCCAGAGAGCAGAACCATACTCATATTTCCCCACGATCAGAAATGAATCCCAAGATAAATAGATAGCTATTTACTCATAATATGCCCATGTACAGTACACAGCCCAAAAACAATTTTGAAAAATCATTGGTTTTTGGCAGTGCCATTTACACTACTTGAAAAACCCATAAAAAAACGTTGGTGTACATGCTCATTATCTCTTTTTTTGGATAGTCAATGGGGGACCTGCTCTGCATGCAATCGCACAGATGCAATGAGAGTCACATGACCAAAAACCAGAATTATTCACTGATGTGTTGAGAGCGAGAATTTACACTGCAAAAACCTGTGAAATTTTTGCAAACGTTAAAAAAAAAAAACACTCCAGAGGTGGGTTTTTCTGTCTGTTCTAATGGTAGTTGCCAAACATGGAATATTAACAAAAAATAAACGACTTTTGCTTGAGGTGTGAATGCACCTTTACTCATATTTCCTACAATCAGCTCTATTCACTGCTATACTGTGGAGAAACTGATTAAACAAGTTCACAAAAGATGATGTTTCATCAAAACATTACATCTCCTGCAGTGTTTATTTGAGAGTGCAGAAAATAGATGAGAATTAGAAAGGGGAATTCAGAGAAATTTAAAACTTCAAGGTACACACGCTAAAACTTCATGTTTTTAATTTAATGAGATGGTTAAATTACACAACTACAAATCAGAATACATAAATTCTACAAACTTGTTTAGTAATGGAGAATGCCAGGCAATAAAAATAACTGAAAAAGAACTTTCTGCTATCTCCCTCAGTGTGTTTTGATATGTGTGTTTTTGACATGTTTAAATAATATATGAAGGTCATGTCCTAACTTTAATCATTTCATTCAATATTCTATTTCACAGGGTGGGCCTTTTTGTCCCATGAAAAGATTTTATTTGTTAAAGGGAATAACATTGTTAAATCTGAGATGCACGGCCCTACGTGTTTTCAGTGTCAGTGATATGGTGTTACATTGAAGCCCTAAACGAATTGCGCTTCAAAATGATCAAGGAGTGCCTCAAAAAAATCAAAAAACCTTTGAGTGACCGGTTTTACCATATTTGTTTCCCCAATAGACTGTAGTGTTATGAAAATCGTTTGGCAAACGAAAAATTTGATTTCAATTTTCAATCATAAATATTTTGATAATCAGACTGGTGATCAGCTTGTACAAGTCATTAGGGACTTTTAGATTTGCATGGACTGATACGTGTGACATCCATTCAAGGCAGTGCATTAAAATGACGTCGACCGTAGCAATCCCCATTGTCTTTGTGCGAATCTAAAAGTCCCTATTGGGTTCCTGATTGACCTAAAAGTTTATAATTACCATTCAGTTGTTAGTCACCCAACAGTACCTACGTGTTATATATGCGAGGATCAATTAAAAAATGTATCTATTAATCAAACAAGGTGGGAGACATTACAAATTTGGTGTTCATTTGCCCTCTGATGCATACTCTAAGTTGAGCAAAGCTCCTAATTCCTGTACAACAAAAATCTTTCTGTGTATAGTGCTTGTAACTTTACGAAGAATGGGCCAAATTTCTTATCATTTTGATGATTCCAGAACCTTGCAGATGCTAGATGCTAGATGATCAACCTTTTCTGATCGATTCCACAACGTTTCTTTCACAATGCAATCGCATGACCATAACTGGTCTTTACCTTCAATGGACTCTAATGAGAGCATTCACCACAATTGGTATCATTTGTTTGTGTGGAGCCAAAAGGACGTTCACTTATACGCTTTCCCACTGACTTAAGGCCTTTCTGGCTCTGAACGGACGGCGTAACTATCACTCAACATGTAGTAATCAGAGGGAGCCGACAGCTGCTTGTGAGCTATAGTGCAACATATATCACAGTAGCAGCCTCTATAGGCTCCGTTAACAGGACTTGATTATTGTGGTCAGCTACGACATGAACATGTCTTTTGTCTCAGTCAAGAAGTTACAGCATGTATGTGTTGTAGAACCTGTCTAGAAAGGACACCTGTCTTCACTGGGCATCAATTCTGAGACAGCAGAACAGTTCTGCTTTTCTAGGGTGGCCTTAGGCCTGACTTCATCAGCTCAAGATTGCCAAATATCATACTATCCTGAACGCAAATTAACCAGTTAATTTGCGTCTTCATCAGCAAGAAGTTGCAATTAGCGGAACATTCGGTCGAGATAGTCATCCCAAGATATGTTGGGCTAGTTTGCAAAATATCCTGCTATTTGTCTGGTGCTTCTTCACACGCCCGAAGACTCGCACTATGTGCAAACGCTGAGCAAAATATCTCCAGATAATTTCTAGAGCTTGAGTTTCCAGTTTTGAGGTCAAGTCTCAAGCTGATGAAGAGGCGATTTGTAACTTCAGGAATATTTCCCAAATCAGAATTAGTGGGATATTTGGCAATCTCGAGCTGATGAAAACAGGCATGATTTTACGTAGGCTTTGAACATGCTTTCAACTAGGCAGGGGCACTAATATCAAAAGCACAAAAGCTACCCCGGCCGAAACACGCAAGTCACACTCTACAGGGAGATACAATCACGGCACGGCAGAGTGGTTCGATCGGACGCCGCATGAAGTCGGTGTTTACACAGACTTGAAAATGGCATTTCAAATGTGTACAATTCCCATGTTAAGTGGCAAAACTAGTGCTCGGTACACAGTGCCGTAATGTTAGATCGCATAACTTGAGCAGTCTACATGGCGTTGCACGTTCACCTTCACAAACGCAATCCCATGCACGAGAATGCAAGGGAGCTAAGAACGTTCCCACGGGCACGGTTAACTCAGGGGAAATTCAGGATGTGAGGAATGTACAGTGTGGACGAGTGGACATGGGCTGTGGCATTATGCTTGAAAAATTAACACAATAGGAAGTGCATGTTCATGAATATGATAAATATGTGCTTCATCGCACTCTTTTCTAAGCGAAACTGAGTGAGAGACAAGAATAAAATGGAGCTGTGAGTGATTTAGCTCTGGTAAGTTTCACAAAACGTTTGACAATCTTGATAAAAGACGAACTGACGAAAAGGGAATCTCAGTGTGAAGTGACCATCGGTTTTTAAATGCACAACCAACAAAAATACACGTGTAATGTACATACAGTGTACATGTACATGTACATGTTGTATGTTACGCCCAAATCATGTTTCCACTGCCACAACAGGAGGACAAACACATTCAGGAGGATGGGAGAGACATGTGAAATAGATCGTGAATGAATGAACCTTGGCAATGTACCGCATGTCGATTCCTTTGGGAGTTCACCTTGAAAGATTTAAGAGGTTATCTGTGCAAAGAGGATATCGAAAAATTAGCATTACTTAAGAGAGCAATGCATCTGCTGCTCTCTTATTAGTCTCTATTCCTTTTTGAAAAATTGGTTAAAATCAAGAAGATAAGCTTGGCTAATGCATGGTATGTCTGAATCTGAGCAATCAAAGAAATCTGATATGAATTTTGTTTTTATGATGTGGTGATAAATTAGCTATATTTCTAAAGGCACACCCCTTTAATAAAAGAAAAATTACGGTCCGTGACGTGTGTGATATACATGAGCCAACAAAATGAACTTTATTGTAGCTCCAAGCAAACATATCAATTACGATATATGGCCTATGTTAGTTTTTTTTCTTACAATCAAGCTGTCGATCTGGTGATAATTCGCTCGTATTTAATGCACCCCTTTGACAAAGACGTACTTTGTAAGGAAATAAAATCGCTTGACATAGCAACAAAAACATTGCAAATCTCATAAATCATTGCTTAATGATATGAGCTAACATTATGATGGCTCAAAGAAATTGTATCAATTACAAAATAGCTTCTAGAGGCTTTTTATCTTACCATGAAGCTTTTCTAGTAATAATTAAGCCATAACCAATGCATATTTTTTAAACAAAGTACAGACGTGATGAATCTAGATTTGCTTGATATAGCAACAAAACATTGCAAATCTCAAAAAGACAAATCCTATCATGCACATTAAACATCTCTGTATGTTGTAACTCAGCAAACAAGTGGTTTAAGAGACCCACTACTGTAGTTACGCAAGAATGTGCCACCTCATTAAAAACTTTATGTACATGTAGGAAAGACGGAAGCAGCCAGGACAGTTTTAAAAGAATCAATTAATATTTTAGGTCTGCATTAAAGGTACATTTAGCATTCTCACAGGGTCATTAAAGTAAATAGTCGACTGTTTGTTAGTTTTGCCTACATGTATAATGTATAGGTTTTTTAATCTCGAAAAGAACTAGCCCCACCAACAATATGGATTGTTTGGCCGCAAAGTCTTCTTATAACTAACAATATGGATAGTTTGGCCGCAAAGTCTTCTTATAACTAAATATATATCATGTAAATATACATTTTAACACGTACAGGTATGTGCAAAACTTGCAATTGTGGTGCTATCTTGTGAAATGCGGTGCTAAGAGCTCATATGAGAATGGAAGTAAAAATAGTGTGGGGTTGCGGAAAAGCCATGCTAATTTATGAGGGTGGAAACACCAAATCCAATCAGAGATAGTCCAGGGTTAACCATTTCCTTAGAGAACAACGTGGACTTCTTTAGCCCTTGTTAGGCAAATAGTATGGGGCTTAGAAAACCATTTCGAGTGTGAAAAGCATATTAATGTGATTCANGTAAATATACATTTTAACACGTACAGGTATGTGCAAAACTTGCAATTGTGGTGCTATCTTGTGAAATGCGGTGCTAAGAGCTCATATGAGAATGGAAGTAAAAATAGTGTGGGGTTGCGGAAAAGCCATGCTAATTTATGAGGGTGGAAACACCAAATCCAATCAGAGATAGTCCAGGGTTAACCATTTCCTTAGAGAACAACGTGGACTTCTTTAGCCCTTGTTAGGCAAATAGTATGGGGCTTAGAAAAAACCAGAGTGTGAAAAGCATATTAATGTGATTCATGGATGAACCCTGCATTCGGTAATCGCCCCTAGGGTACTAGCAAGCTATCAGCTGCAGGTCACACAGGGTTCACATCCAAAGCCATGTGGCACAGTCAAAAATTGTGAACAGATTGCTGTATTTTTAAAGCCCATCTGTACTAGTTTGGCAAAGGGGATTAGACTTCCGTGCAAGGTCACATCTCATCAAAATAGCTCTCAACTATCATCAGAAAAAGAGGTTCATGAGGGTGCAAGTAGCTATAAGTAGTGCAGTGGGGCTTTAATGGAGTCTAAGAACCTGGAGGAACCATTGGAAAGATGAAATATGTTCCAGAGCGGACGCATGTTCAGCTCTAAAAAAGAAATCGTCTAGCTGTTTGGAACCAGGAAGGTCTTACATGTAGCTCATATACTTTAACACAGACTCAATTACCTTCTGGCTGCTGAACATATAAAATGTTTGTTTTGATTTTAGTCAACTGACACATACATTAGCATTTTTGTTACATGTATTTTAAGTATGTTTGAGTATAGTACATGTAGAACTACCTTCAAAATGTTAAATATGTGGGACTGACAAAAGAGAAAGAATTTTAGAATCTGCACGAGTATCACTGCATGCCCTGTTTCAACGGTTATCATTCTCTCATTTAAGAATGTAGTTTGATACCTGCATTTTCTTATGTTTTGAGAGGAATGCTATTCTCTTTTATCGATCCTGTGAGAAACTATTTTTTTCTGGCATTCTAGGATATTGTGTCTTGATAGACATTTGTCTGTTGGCAAACTACACCATACATGTAACTAAATTTAATTCAGGCTTCTTACAGTCAACACCATCATAATCCTTCTCCTCTTCTTCTTCTTCGTAGTCCTTTTCCCCATTCTCATCATCAACTTTCTGCGGGTCCCCTAACAGAAGGGGGTCAGGTGTTCTTGAAACCTCCATCTACCTCATCTTCTGTGTTTCTTATTCTCAATAAACCTTTCTTTTGTCTTCAGAATAATGCCATTTGATTTCCATGACTGGATATATACCATTTTGATAAGGTTTTCAGCATCCAAGCTGCGTACGAATACCACGCCCACTGTCAGTTCAAACTGGAAGGCTGCCATTGCCACACACATCCCACACCCACAATTTCCATGACTTTGGGAGATTTTCTTTTTTCTTCAATTTTCTATGGCTTTCTATGTTTTTCCATGAATGTACGAACCCTGCACTCTTCTCTTTGGTCAGCCTCTTGTTCTCATCATGCCTCCCTCTCACCACTTCATAGACTGAGCATTACACATAAATCACTATCATTCTGCCACTGAAAAAAAAATATGGCTAATTATAACGGAAGAGCATCCCTGCCGACAACGAGCTAATTCTTTCTATACTCACTCATAAAACTGGATGGCTTGCTTAAGGCAGTCTGTAACTTCTTGGGGGAAGTCTCCCGGATCTTGATGCCCGCTCCGCCCAGCATGCTTTCCTTTGGCGTGGTACACATTGCCTAGATTGTACAGTGCCCTGCCTTCCCCCACCTGTAAGTAAAGGATCACAGCATCAGAACATGATCTAGCATTGTATATTGTACAGGATATCATATATGTGGGTACATTGAAAATGACTTGAAACCTGCATATAAAGACAGCTGAGGGTAATCATAAAAAGTAGTCTCCAAAGGCAGGCGGTCTTTATGTACAGGTTCCGTTTAAATGAGAAACAGAGTGTGGTCTTTAAAGACAGGTGTTCTTTCTATAAGGGTGGTTACTGCAGCAGGTTTGACTGAACAATGTAATTGCAGCCTAGATTGTACGGCACTCTGCCTTTCCTTTCCTGTAAATACAGCATCCATTGAACTACATTCGATATCATTGGGCACATTGTCCAGTACATTATTGGACAAAGTAAACATTGCCTAGATTTTACAGTGCCCTACTGAATATACCGTACAGTATCCCATAATACATTGGCTCCAGTGTACATTGCTGTACATCAGGACAGGTGTACATGTACCTGTATGTTCACAAATTGTCTAGATTTGACAGAGTCCTACCTTCCCTTCTAATTGTATAACATTTATTGGCTACAGTAGATTGTAGTACAGTGTACATTAATAAACATTAGAGGTTTACAAGTACATGTGTGTGTTAACTTGTAGATTTAATAGTATCCTTCCTTCCTCCACTGATACATGTACTGTATGTATGTACAATTATGTACAGTATATACTGCATCATAAAGTAATGATCATCAAAATGTACATGTACATGTATCAGTAATAATATAATAATACTGTTTTTATTATCACCATACCATGAAATACAACTAAACAACATCATCTCAATATTGATAATTTTTCAGGAAATACCATGAAGCTTTTCATACTCTTTATCCTTAAAATCCACGATGCAAGAACTTGATTTGATGTTCATCATTTGCTTCATAAGCGAAAGAACCAGAACAGGGTGATATGGCATGTTTACTGATATTTTACATGTACAGACATGTTCAACACAATTTTCCTTTCAATTCTTTGCCGATTGCCATCATCATTATTCACGCAAGAAAATGGTGGTATTTCACTGCAATCAAAATGAATGACATTGATGATTATTCTTATTGCTCTTCCTAACTCCAGCCTTCTACGTTTATATACCGGTAGTCCCTCCCTTCTTTTCATCCATCTCTCCTGTTCACTTCCTTACTTTTGTATTTCTATTTGGAGCAATATATCTTTTCCTCTTTCTTGTCAATGACAAATGTAAAAACCTTTGCTTATACTTCTTTCTTTCCCTAATTAGATGGAAAATTAGGCAATCCACTTATAATTTACATGTATATGAATCATGTCAATTATGGATCACATTTACCATGCCTAAACACTTATCATTTTTTATTTCCTTATACTGTAATATCTTGGTATAGTATTTTTACATGTACATGTACAGTGTACATACAGGTATGCATTTTGTTTTTATTTGTCAAAAATGTGTGCAATTCAGCCTAGGATGAAAGACAGATTTATATATACCATCAAATAAAATATCCAATAAATGTAAGTCTGCAAGCTTGAGTACTCGAGGACCATTTAATCCATTTGGTATGATTACTCATTGATAACAGCTTAAAGCATGGAGGTTACCTATCCACTCCTTAGAATTATTCATCAAAAAGAATATCCAGAAGCCTCAAATCACTGTGGCAACCACTTTTCTCCAATCACTCAAGCAACGTCATAGTAGGAAACCTTTGTTGCAACATGTTTTGATTTGAAATCAGTTCATGGCATCCTTGTGGAATATGAGTTCAGGGTGATTACTGCCTACACATG
The DNA here is from genome assembly GCA_003118195.1 of Hemicentrotus pulcherrimus. Lineage (NCBI taxonomy): Eukaryota > Metazoa > Echinodermata > Echinoidea > Camarodonta > Strongylocentrotidae > Hemicentrotus > Hemicentrotus pulcherrimus. The sequence goes on along the minus strand of BEXV01000188.1, from coordinate 126,007 downwards.
TATTTATCAGGATACATGTACATTTATTCATGCACGGAACACTTTCATGGTATCTGTTCATTGTCATCAAATATACACTGAATGTGCAGCCCTCCGACTGAAACAGTTTCTTGCAAAAATGGTGCATTACAGATCAGTAAAGGATTTTAATGATGTGAAAACCGCAAAGGGAATTTGGTGAAATAATACAAATTCTGTTGACTGAGATTCCATTAATGTCTCCGTCTCAGCTGTCTAAATGTGTCTAATTGAAATCTTGAAATCATGCAAAAAAAAACAAGAAAGCCTGCCAAAATTTCTCTATCAATTGAAAGTATTCCCAGGAAGCCTGAATGTAATATTCCTGCTAACATATTTTTTCAGACTTACATGTACATGATTATTTTTATGTACATTTAAAATGGATAAAAGAATGATGATTCAAAGGACATTCAAGTGCAGTGTACTAGATTCAAAGTACATGTAACTACATGTAGTCTTTCAATAGTCAATGCTCTATAAATAGCGGTAAACATATTTTGAGCCTGGATTATTTATTACATGTAACTCTATCTGGTTAGGGTGATATCGAATATAATTCATGTGATGAGCATTGAAGAATTCATCCCTGCACTCAATAAAAAGTCAAATACAATATGAAGCTACAGTATTATGAATATAGAGTTCATCACATGTACCGGAACTACATTGTGGTTGGATTCAACTGTGCATTGCATGCAAGCCTACATTGAACACTGTAGCAATCTAACTAATTGCGTAGGTCTTTACATATCACTGCCTGATCAGTGAAAATATATTACTAGTAACTTTTTGACTTTTACTTGCATTGAAACTGAACAATGTACAGACAGAAAGGCAGCTGTAGATCTATAAAGATCATCCAATTATGACCAGGACCTTGTCTCATAAAAAGTCGTAATTGATCCATCGCAACTAAACTTGAGACTATTAAACAATTAATTTCAAATCTGTATAAGGAATAGGAGATTGTAGGTATGCAATTTGAAAGTACTTGAAGTCACTTTTAATCATTCACAACTCTTTATAAGACAGGGCAGTTGTCCTTATGTTTGATGACATTACAACTTGAGGTAAATCAGATCGATTGTCCTTACCTTTTCCGAGAGCTCTCTCGATATATCTAGATGCCTTTGACAACAGCAGATGGCTTCATCAAACTTTCCTAGAACTTTCAGTGTATTGCCAATATTACCACTGGCTTTGGCTTCTCCAAGTCTATCACCGATTGATCTGCATAGGGGACAAAGGAATTCTGTCAACACACTGAACTGCAAGATTATTTTTAACGATGATGATGACTATGATATGATGATAATATGGATGATGCTGGTATTGATGATGATGATGATGATGGTGATGATAGCAACGATAGAATAACCCTACAGTACAGACTACAGATGGAACATCAAAGTAGGAAACCATTATTTGAAATGAAAAATGTGGCAAAGACATCATACAATGTATATTGTATTTCTGGCTAATGTAAGTTTATTATTCCAATCTGAATTTTAATAATACATGAATATCCAAGGCGGCCTTGGTATGAAACATGGGGGAAAAACAGACCGTACTTGAAAAAAGATATCTACAAACAACATGAAGTTGAACCAATTCAGTATCAATCAACAACTTTCTAATACTTTGGACAAAGTTTCTGAAAATGTTGCTCATCTGTTTCTCTGATTTGTATCCTTCCATACAAACCAACTTCTTCTTTAATCTCTTTTTGCCACTCTTTACCCAGGTGCAGGAAATTAGTACCTTCTGGTTGGCAGAAGACTTCCTTGAGTGATTCAAGTGACTTATTTCAGGACAGCTTTACTAAAATCAGGGTAATACATGTAGGTACTAATACTTCATTTTGAAGGCACTTTGATCATTCTTTTAATGGATTTATGGAAATTTTGTTTGTATTATTATCACTGGCCTGTAATAATAGCGCTTAGAGACTTTGGTGGTAAGCGCTTTATAAGCATTGTTTTTATTATTATTATTATTTTTTATTTTACTTACGTCGCTAGAGTCAGATCATGCTTGTGGTAGGTCAGGGCCTTGCCATAGTCCTCCAAATAGAAATAGGCATTGCCTAGCTGACTGTAGATGGCACTTAGTGTTTTAAGGTCATCGGTTCCAACCTCGACGGCGGCCTCCAGGTACCGCACCCCTTCCCTGCAGTTCCCCGCCTTGCACAACCTCTCCCCCTCGAGGGCCAGCTCCATACAGGAGGCCTCGCTCTGCATCCTGGGGCCTGTTTCACAAAGCCTTTTTTCGATGACCAATGACAAAAATCAGTGGCAAATCTGCTGATAACCAATCAGAAGCAAGGATTTCAGTAGCTTATAACAGAAACTGTCATTTGTCTTTGATGATAAGTTTTGTGAAAACCCCCCTGGATCCCTGCTCCGGGTAGGTGAGATCCTCCAGGTTAAGTTATTGTCAAAGGGGTTTCCCCTTCTTTTCCCTTTCACTCCAAGAGATGGCAGAAAATGGGACTTCTTATAGATGCTGCAGGAAAGAAAACAATTGGAGAAATTTTAACTTTTTAAAAAATTGCTTTGAATATGATTCTTTTTAGGTCACGGCACAAATACATGTGCCCGTACAATTATGGACCAATCCATTACTATTAGTAATGATCCCTGATTATAGTTCAACAGTTTTTTTTTGTATCCCGCCATTTTACATAAACTAAGGAAGCAGAGCAGATGTACATCATTCATTACATTGTACAGAGTAAGGTAGGGAGTGTTAGTTAGTGCCAAAGTGTGGCATTCTGAAAACTATGTGACAGACTTTCAGGTACATGTACATGTATGTATGCTAAATTGATTTATGTTCTTTTGTTAAACAGGGTACAGTCAAACCTGCTTTAGCAAACGCCTACATATACATGTACATAGAAATACCACCTGTCTATTAAGATCACATTTTGTTTCCCCTTGGAAATGGTTTATCACTGAAACATGCACTATTGAGAACCTTAACATAGAGTCAGTGGCTACCTGCCTATAAAGACCACTCTTCTTGTCCTCCTTGTGCGGTCTTTATATACAGATTTCACCCTATTGTTATTGGTGCTTGCAGATGTCTCTCTGAAATATGTGTCCATATATGTGCCAGCTATGCACATGAAATGAGTAATAACTTGTGACTTGTCCAGACTTATGTTTGTTGTGCAATTAATGTACCTGTACACATTAGCCTAATTTTTTAAAATACCACTCCAGGGTTATCGATGCATTTGAATGTACATGTAACAACAAACGGGGGCATTGCAAAGATCATGCATACATGTAGATAAAGGAGACCCTACTATGTACATGTACATCTCATGATCTAAATATGCTGAATTTCTGGACTCAAATGTACTGACAGTAATGTATTTCCTGCTCACTATTCATTAAATATACATGTAAAGTATTCTCTTAATCCATACTTGATTGACATTGTGACTGCTTTTCATTTAATACTTTTGTGTATGCTCAACACATTTTAATAAGGGCTTTTCTTTATGAATACATACATGTATATGTCCATGAAGAACAATTGTCATTCAAGGCTTAACTTTGTAATTAAGTTTTTGAAATATATATGTAATGAAAGTATTTAGACAATAAATTGACACTCTATACAAGAGTTTCCATTCATATGTCCTTGAACTGATCGACACCAGGTATAAACAACTAGTATATTCTATATACAGGAAACTTCAAAGTACCAGTAACTATACAGTATTACATGTACATGTACATGCATGCAAAAAACAAAATGTCCTGTACTGTACTGTACATGTACATGTACATGTACATTATGTAAGATCAAAAGCAATCAATCTTTAAATGCCTACAGTTCTTGTTTGAAAGTGAAGATTGATACATTTACAGGATCTAATATGGACTTATTTGTATGTACCAGTACTCTCTTTACAAATTACACTCACATGTAGATAGTACAACACCTTTAGAGTAAAACAATAAACTAAATAGTCACAGCTCATTTTATGGATGAATAAATCATAAACAATACATTGTAAAGTACATTTGTACAACACTATCACTCTATAATTAGTCTAAGATACATGTACATGTAGTAAGAGGCAAGTTTGGATACAGATCAGTCTACTGAACAGTGAACATGTCTACCAGCAATTCTTTTGTTTTTCATTCTTACCAAGAGATGTGAACAGCAAATGATATATATTTTAATTATAACTTCAAATGCCTCCTAAACTACTTGATTGCTTAGATTCTGAAGCAAACAAGGAACAATCATCTCTTTAGGCCCAGAAGAGCATTACTTACAATTACTAATACACTTTTATACAGAGTTAATGCCCTGGCTAACAACAGACAATATCTACATTTATATTGTACAAGGGCATTCAATGGAGTTAAAGAACCTGTAATTGTATCACTCTCTGAATCACATTGGTTTTGTAACTTCCTTAAAACCTCTTTTTGTATTTTCTTCCATTTTGTGATGACTTATGGAAATGTTTATTTGTCATTGTATACGGTACTTCTTTGATGTATATTTCTGCTGTAAATATAAAAATATAAAAAGAATATAATTTTCACATTTTTAAATCATTTAATCTAAAAGATAAATTATGAAAACTGCAATATGATTGTTCAGTTTCTCAAATTGTGCATATAGGGGGCCAGCATCCCAAAACCCAAGACGTGATTGTTTTTTAATCACCTTCATAATGTCTTAATGACAGAATAAAAAAAATCACTAAACAGCTAGACCATCAAGATATACTTGTTTATGTCAACTGTCAAGTTAGAATACCCTGGCCCCGTTCTCTACCAATACGTATCAGTGAAAAAAATAAACAGGGGCTTGGGGCGAAATAGCCCCTGAATGCCCAAAAGAGCCCCCTAAAAATTAGAAGAGAGCCCCTGTAAATTTGCATAGAGTTCAATGCAAAACAAATTTTAGAGTGTTATTTTTATGCAGGCAAGCTTGAAAAGTAGCCTCCAAGAAATAATTTTTTTTTTTCCCCCCGATACGTATGTACATGTACATGTTCCAGTGCCTACTCTAACAGCCTAGTACTTTTTTTTTGGGGGGGGAGTGGGGGAGTGGGGGGTGTAGTGAGCACTTCAATTCAATTTTTTTTCACTCTGCAAAATCCTTATTCTTGGAACTGGGCCCTACGCCATATTGTCAGTAGGGGCGCTGGTCCAAGAATACAGATAGTCTTCATAAACAAGGATCGTCTTTGTGAACGCAGACCGATGCGTCCTCAAAAATGAAGATCGTATGCATTTTCGCAGACGTTTCATATTTTTGATTGCCGCATTGGCGATGCCAAAAAAAGGATTCCCTGATGATTTTCTTGAAGTATTTTACATTGACTTTGAACAGAGACTTTCACATTATGAGCAATAAATCCTTGGGAAGACGGACAACCCATAAAAGTAGACGGTGAACTAGGGTTATATTCCCATAGGGAATCTATTTTTTGCATCGCCAGTTACCGTTCGGCAACCCGAAAACCGCAGAGAGCGCCGATGTAAAAAAATGTCCTCGAAAATGCAGACGGTCCTTATTTTGGAGGACGCATTTCGTCTGCGTTTATGAGGACGATCCTCATTCTTGGATCAGCGCCCCTACTGACTGTTATATTATTAATAATATGCAATTTTCTCAATTCCATTTTAAAGTTCATGCGCAGAGATAACTTTTTTACTTCTCTGTACATGCGTCAATAGTCAATACCCCCATATGTCACAAAATTAGTTTCATGCCCTAACCTATGCTAGATCTAGCCTATAGTAATACTAGATTGTAATTTGTCAGTTGAAATATGGTACGCAACTGACAACATCTACCGAGTCAGTGGGCCGTATGCATAAAAAGTAGCAATTGCTTGTGCTAGCCTTTTACTTGAATCCGTATGCATAAACATAAGCAATTGCTTGCAAGCAAATGCTTTTGCTAGCAAGCACAAGCAATTGCTTGATGTCCGCAAGCAATTGCTTAAAGATCAAGCAATTGCTTGAAAACGTATGCATAAAACGAACCTTTTGCTTGTTCTTACAAGCAATTGCTTACGTTTTTTCAAGCTCCGTCATAGCAGCTTGAGCTCTTGCTTAATCGGGACGTTTGCGGTTAAGCATCATGTTTATGCTCGTTAGAGAAAGACCAAAGTTGTACAGGAGTAGAATAAATCGAGAAGAAATTGCTCCCGAGACCTATCGGAAACTATTCCGTTTCGACAAAGAGAACGTTGAGTGGTTAGCACACAGGTTCATACCTGAACATGATGAAAAACGGGGAGGATGTCTGACAACGGTGGAGAGCATGGAGGCCACGCTCCACTACTTGGCGGATCCAGGTTACCAAACAACAGTGGGGGAAGTGATCTCTGATTTAGTTCTCCCATGAATGATGTTCGCACCGGCGTGACGTCGCTATTGTTGAGATCGTAAGCAATTGCTTGCTGGAGGCAAGCAAAAGGTTTGAGCACAAGCAAAATGTTATGCATACAGATTTAAGCAATTGCTTGAGCTTGATCTTTTGCTTGACAAGCAGTTGCTTGTGCTTGAAGCAATTGCTTGCAAGCAATTGCTACTTTTTATGCATACGGCCCGCGCCCAGTGAGTGTGCTGGTTGCACTAAATTAAAGGAAAGACCTTCAGACTAGAACAGATAGGGTCTATCCCTTTATGAAACTCATTTCAAATCTTAGGAACACTGAACACAGACAGAGGGCTCAGCACAGTGGCATGGCATCTGATCACATGGATCTTCAAAACAAAAACAAAAACATCAATTTGGTGTTTTGATGAAGATCAAAATAACACACATTTATTTCAAACTGGAACAAACGATCATTCATTTTCAGAAGACCATAGACCTAGGCCGACCACGTATTACTACCCTAGCTATAAGCTTAATTACTAAGTTTGAATTGAAATACAAAAAAAAAATATTCTTACCCTACGACTCTGCATTCTGTTGAAAACAGTGAGTGTTGTTTGGGAAAGGAATCAGCTGAGCTAGCTGAGCTGAGCTGAATGACTGAACGTGAACGGAGCTGAGACGAGATTGACCCGGCCGAAAGATGACGGTTCTGACAGATGACTCTACAGACTCTATAGTAATGTAGACTCTCTCGCCTCAAAAACAAACGCCTGGTTTTGGAAGGAAAGATCCCAGATTGTTGTTCACAGACTTCAGCACAGAATATGATCAGTTTTTGCTCTTGAGCTGGCAGTTGACATTTCGCTTCTTTGGCGTTTGCCGACGATAGAATTAGAAGTGAATGAAAAAGCCGTTGACCAAAATAAAATTTTCGGACACCTCTTTAAACGCTATCCGAAAAATCCTATTGTATACAAATAGGTCTAGTGCTGGAGATAATCGAAAAATACGCTGTAAGTAGTATCCGGTATATATTCGCTACCGGTATGCGGTATTTAGTCTTGGAGAGCTTTGGTGGAGAGAGTGGAGACAATGTTTTGAGGGTCTAATCCTTTTTTAGCTATAAAATAAAAAATTAACAAATTAAAAGAAGAAGAACTGAAGAAGAAGAATTCATGGCCCCTCGAACCCTTCATAATACCATAGAGATATATACTACCAGCGGCGTACGCAGGATTTTTTCAAGGAGGGGGTTTTGCAATCAGGCCCGAAATTTCGCAACGACTCAGCCAGCCGCTGAATAAGCGGGGTGGGGGGGGGGGAAGGGGGAATTTTTTTTTTTTAAGGC
>BEXV01000188.1:73526-84424 GCA_003118195.1 Hemicentrotus pulcherrimus | reverse complement strand
AAATAAAATCATGTTCAAGAAAAGGATATATACACATTGTATTCTTCTTTCGTGTCCTCAAATGCTCTGCCAGGCCTTGGCACATTGAAGAGCCTTTTCATTTGCTGCCACGAGGTCTTCCGGGCAGCATTGGTCAATTAGGAATAGATAAAATATACTGACGAATTTCCAATCGAATCAGAATCGTAATTAAATCAAATCATTTAGTCAAAATTTTGACAAGATTTACTCTAAATTATATGAACATATACCACTATCAAACAATCATCGTAGATTAACATATATTGATCGGTGGTAGACCCCAGTGGCAGTTACATCACTTCAAAATTAATTATTACAAATAAACACACAAAACGAACACAACTAAAAACCCCCAAATAAAACTGATTAATGTCCATGTTTTATTATACCTGTCGTTTCATTTGCAGGTCAAATCAAAAACTCGAATTATTCCCTAATTCGCAACTCAAACGTGAATAAATTATTTTCGCCTCTCTATCCTATAGCATAATCTGTAAAACAATACACATGTTACATAATACATAATATACCTGTATCTTGGGGAGCACCAAGCTTCGACGGCAAGACAATGCTATGCCATATACATTGTAGCTCCCCATGTCAGTATTTTATTATACCTGTCGTTTCATTTGCAGGTCAAATCAAAAACTCGAACGGTATTGGGTATATAACAAATTCCTTAGCCCTAGAATTTACTCGATCCCTCGGCTTTGAACACCAACCAAAAACAAACTATTTTCCATTCGGAAAGAATATGAAAATCGAATTCTCTAATCAATGCTGCCAGGTTGGAAAGTAGGGCCACTTGTTTGGAAAGTAAACTATGCCAAATGGCCGCCGAATCGATCATCATAACAACGATGTGTTTGAAAATTGACCGCCATTTTTGGTTCCTCGCTCTCACATCATGCCCCAGTTTGATCGGACTGTCCCTCACGGCATTCATACGATTCGAAAGGTCAAATACCAGAAGATATTTCAGCCAAATTTACTCCATATATATCTATCAGTTTATAGGTAGAATCTGAATATCATATGTATAATTTGAGAATAAAGAAACTCAGTCTTTTAAATAATGCAAACTCAGATTTGATTTGGACGGGGGTGTGCCGCTCAAACCCCGAAACACCTACCCATTTTTAAGGGTCATTTTTAGAAAAAGTACCCATTTTATGGATCTCGAAATATAGGCCCATTTTGCACAATTCGCCATGCAAACACCCTGACATTTTTGAAAAAACAGACCCATGTTTAATGATATTTTTTGTTTAAAAAATGCGACCCATGTGTAGGAAAAATGGAAAGATTTGTGGACTAAAGACGGCCAGAAACATTGCCTTTGCCGATTCCAAACAATGGATGTCATTATGTATGTGAGGTGAATAGACCGCAGCATACTGACATATTCAAATTTTATGCATAACTTTTAAAGATAGGTTGTTCTTGACAACCTGAAAACTTACCGAGGCTTTCCCGACTTAACAAGTAAGCAATGCTGAGTAGATTCCAAGTCATTCATATTTCATTCATTAATAACAGGTTAATGGAATAACTCGTCACTAGATCCTCGGGAAAGAAACATCCATTAATAGGGACTTTTAGATTTGCACGATGAGAACGTGGACTGCGACGTGTGGACATCCTTTTAAGGCAATGCCGCGAGTGCTTTAAAAGGACGTCACATTGCCTTAAAAGGATGTAACACGTCGCAGTCCACGTTCTCGTCGTGCACATCTAAAAGTCCCTAGTATGAATATGTTGGTAAACTGCTCAATTCAATATTTGGTAATTAATCGGGGTTTACCGGGGTCGACCTAAACACATTTCAAATTATGTCAATAGGTGCTATGTCAGGTATGTTCAATTGTTTCTGAGTGAAAAGTGCCGAGAGCTACTTATAAAGTCCAAAATCGGACATTGTGATACTCTTCGTCTATCATGAAATGTATGTACTCATCAATTACCCACCGACAGTACATTCTATTATTCACAGGTGGAAGTATTCATTTCAAGAAGGCAAACAAAAGGTGTTCATGGAGTGCCTCTGTCACGTTGGCAATAATTATTCTAAAATGCATGATGTGGAATTGTCGGTGTTTAAAAATCTGTGAATATTTGGGGTCATCAACTTGAACAGGAACTGTCCCCGAAGTGGCTTTTAGTTTTGACAAATTCAAAATTTGCTCGAGAGCGTATTGCGGAACTTTTGTTCTTCAGATGGATGTTTGAGACAACAAAGTAGGGACTTTTAGATTTGATTGGACTGATACGTGTGACGTCCATATATATTCAAGGCAGTACATTCAAAGGACGTCGATCGTAGCAATCTCCAGTGTCTTCGTGCGAATCTAAAAGTCCCTAATGTGCCCTTCATCTCAGTGAACTTTTCTCTTCCGTACGGTTGTGCAGATCTGAAATTTGTTTCAGTTTATCATAATTATGTCCTCCGATGAAATAGATCAAAAGGCCTAAGCTCAATCATAATTAAAGAACAGTGATATTTTCAGCAACAAAAACATTTGTGATTTTGTTTTCCTTGAGATTAAGAAGTAGATTTTTTGAATAGAAAAATGAATGATACATGATTCGACCTGGCGGGATGTAGCGACCTACATTATATCGGAGGCAAGGCCCAGCAAGTATGATACTGCTATGTGGAATCAGTTATCTTCTCATATCTCTCGAACACAGTTGCGCCTGTATGTATTATCTATAGCATTTTGCATCTCTATATATGTAAATTTGCTTCGTGATATTTTACGTAGCAGACTACATTTACAGTGAACGTGTGTGCATGGAAACCAAAACGTCTGCTGCTCTAGCGCGGACGGTAAACTTCACTCGTATTGTATTATTGACGTTTATCAGTGAGCACAGTGCAGTGAAATATTCAGGAGTAGTCATGAGAATTTACCGTAGCGGATGTTTTAGGTAAAATATATGGAGTTAGAGCTCAAAGTAAGGAACAATATGCCTGGAAGGCCTTCCAACAAGGATTTTCAGCGTGTGGACCAAGAGGAGAGCCCAAGTCTCCCGCCATTTGGAGGTAAATTTGAGTTGATTTTTTTTTCTTCTTCTTAAACCGGCGCGGCAGGTGAATATTCTTCTTGCCGATATCGGCCGCACGTGTGTTATAGGGAAAGGATTGTATGTGTACACGCGCAAAGTTGCCCCGCCGATTCGGTTGGGGAGGCGAGATACTATGAAAATGGTTCTAGCTCATATTGTTTTCGTAACCATTTTATACACCGCGACATGAAACAGCTATGACAATATTTCCTCGCAGATGCCTCTCTTAAAATGTTTATTTTTAGTCGTTCTCATTTTTAATCATGAATATAAGCTATAATGAGCTTGACAATCTGAGAGCCTTTAGCCAATAAGTCCACATCAAATCAAGATTTCATTTCTTTTTTCTTTTGCACACTTCATTCCTTTGTAAAATTCCATAGTTCACGACCTACGTTGTATGATAAACAAGATTGTTCCCATTGTAGCTGATCTTCACAAAGGTAAAAGGGAACACAGCTTTCCTGAACATGATTAAACCTTTTTACAGTACAAACAAAATATTTGATTGGTATCTCTAGAANAATCACCATTTTTAAAAAGCATGTAAATGAATAGCATCTGCATGCAACGATGGCACTACGCCTAATCAGTTAGCCCTGTGTTAAAGGTACTGTGTCCCATTTGCAGGCCAACAAAATGAAAAAGTTAAATTCCAACTGCATTTGAAAGATAATACTAATTTAAAACTGCCCAAAAAAAGGGGGGGCTTAAAAATGTCTTAAAGTGGGAAAATAACAACTATTAGTTGTCGAATCGACTTTAGGGCTATAGAGCCTAAAAGTAATAGTCTTGATTTTCAGACAATTGTACCAAATGGTCATACGTTTTATGTTGCGCAAAGATTCAATCAGTTCAATCTTGGCCATCACAAGAAGTGGGTTATTAATGTAAACAAATGCTCATGTACCCTTTACAACTCTGTTCATGGATGTTATTACCAAAGAAGAAAAAAAGGCAGTCAGTCACTCAATAGTGTCTGACAGTGAAGTCTAGCAAGTAAATGGGTTTTCTTGCATAATTTGAATATGAGGACACTGCTAACGTTCAAATTTCACAGATAGGACATACATGACATATTCATAATTCCTGGAAAGTTATACAGCATTTGAGGTTGGCTGCAAAAGGGACATAGTACCTTTAATAACATAAATAATGTGATAAAAGATGTCATTCAAACAACAATTGAGAAAATGTCAATCTGTTCCCTATTGGGCATTCATATTTCATAATGTAATGAAAAAAAGTAAAGATATTTTATTTCAATGTTTGCAAATGTACATGCATGAAGTGCTCTGATGTCATACAAATCTAAAATCACACTATTTTTCTTGTCTGAGGAAATTATGTCTATTTCATCCACATAAAGATTAAAGAATTACCCATCATGAAATAAGTTAAGATGTAAATTGTACCTTTGTTCATTTAGTTAAAACAGCTGTGCCATCAACCTCCTGTATTTGAAGACCAAATCACTATATTAATGGGCATATGTCTTTGTTTTGGAATTATGTAGGAAAGTAAAAGTATGGAAATTTATGATTAATAATTTCTTTAGTAGATTTTCACAGAAATGTACAACTATGAAATCAATATTAAAGAGATGGAAAAGGATTGAAAATAATCAGTACTATTAGAATATAAAAAGTCACTGATAACATTTATCATTGCAGCCCTCCTCCAAAATAAGCAATTTAGAGAGCTGAAAATAGACCTTGTGTACTGTGATATATACAAGTATACTATGATAACAGTAACAGACTTGGTGGATCCACAGTTTTTTTTTTCAAAATTAGGGGCAAGTATTGAAAAAACATGCTTCCATTTGTACCACCCCCATTGCATTAAATTCAAACCAGAAAGGAACTTCAGTGAGTTTTGAAATAAAATAAACTCCCCAAATTCTGATGACCTNACTATACAGAGCTTCAGAATGTCAAATACATCTCATTTTCTTATAATTTCATAATTGGATTAAAAAATGATTTCATGCTAACACTTCTCAGCTGACATTAATAATAATTCATATAACATATTATAACTTCTCACCTGACATTAATAATAATTCATATTACATATTTTATATTTATTCAATTGATTCTATTTCTTCCTCGGTTGGAGGTAGATTTTTCACCTTATAAATTTGATTGGTCTTGTAACCTAGTTCATCTTACAGCTATTTGGATTTCTGGGTCAGCAATTGATTTTCAGATCTCAGTCGCAGTAGGCCAATGGAATTTGGATTGATTTCTATGAGATTTGTAAAGCTATGTTCATACACGACAAGCTAAATACAAATTCAGCTCTTTGAGTAATAGGAATGTGATAACATTTAAATCAATAACCAGTCTTTGTTGAGTGCCTCATTACAAAATATTTCATTCACTTGTATTTCAATCGTCAAAATACAAATTGCATATTACCTGTTGCTAGGTAGGACAAGCCATGATGTTTGTCGTACTTAACAACACGTCTGGTTTGGATTTGTATGCAGGTTATTGAGATATAATGATAAAGCAGGTGAAGAATGGAAAAGCTTGTTGCTAGGGAAATATTTATACAGTGCGTCGCAGAAAAAACGAAACCGAGAATTATCTATGTTTTATCATAACCTAATCACAATTATAATTTATAAATGACACATATTTGGAAAGCTACTTGCTACGGCAGGCAGCCAGTGAAAGCAAATTCATTTGATAAAATTATGGAAATACAAGCACTACTCTATAAACAAACAGAACTTGGTCATTTCTTGCTCATTTTTCCTGATTGAGGTGTCATATGAAAGGGCAGGAACTCAACTTTCTGGAAATGTGATTTTTTTCTTTGAAATTCAGATACATCTCGCCTAATGACTTTTTGGTTTCCTCTCTTCAAATTCATTATAATCACTCATGCGTGAAATATGAACTATATGTGTAGCATCAAACGAAAGAGGAGGATCTAAGCTTTCCAAATATTTGTCATTTATCAATTACAATTGTGATTAAGTTATGATAAAACATCAATAATTCTCGGTTTTGTTTTTTCTGGAATGCACTGTATATTTGAATACATAATGAAAATGGTCTATCAGACTTTGAGATTTGTATTCTTCTAAACACGACAAGCCAGTGCTGTGTCTGTCTAACTGGTTTAAGTTTGAACTTCTATTGTTATATCTTCAGCGGTTGATTCACTTACAATTATATACAAAAGTATGAACAAATTTCTGCAATAGGACTTTCAATTCCTGCAACCCTTGAATACAAGATGTTTATCCTCCACCTGTTCTTCTGTCCATTTTCATATTGGTAATTCCATGAATTAGGGACCCTCTTACATAAGAAACCATCACATATTTGTGGCTTTGATTAAAGACTTAAATAGTGGAGTGAGATTGTAAAGTGATTTCCAAGCATAATATTGCATCATCATACCTAGAATCACTTAACAATCTCACTCCACTAATTAAGTCTTTACTCAGAGCCATAAGTATGTGTGGGTTCCGTATGTAAGTTGGACACCAAAAATGTTACAAAGTAGATCCCTTATTTATGGAATTACCCATATATATGTAGAAAATCATGGATTAATTAAGCCTTTCAACCCTTGTACCTGCTTCCCCAATATGCATTAAATACCCCTTCAATAAATCTTGAGCTCTAATTCATACACCGGGGGGCTGGGGGGGGGGGGTAAATTTACCTTGACTTGTGAAAAACGTTTTGTGCTGAGTCTTGAGTAAGTAGGCTATTTCCACCATTTCTCCCTTTTCTAAGGATAAGCCTACCTATACTACGGGCTCTAGTTGTGCGTCTCGATGTCATGGACAGACATAACACCATGACCGTCGTGGGAGACAGACTAGGCTGAAGCATCAGAAAGATATTATTTCCCAACATTTTTTAGTTTATTTCTCAGACTTCCCACTGAGGTGTGGATATCCAATGTCTTGAGTTTATTTTTTTGATATACATTTTCTTTTCACATTTATGATATTGCAACATTAAACAAATTTTCACCAGTTAATTAAGAATAAAAAACAATTATCATTTTGAAAAAAAAATAACTTTCATATTTTCTTGAATTATTGTGTCTTACTTTTAATACAGTTGTTAGGAATACTGGAGAAAAAAAATTGATTTGTTATCATTATGGCTATAGATATAAATCTAGATAAATTTAGAGAGATGTGCATGTGCCATGTAATTTAAAGAATTTTCCCTGAAACATTAGAAATTATAAGTGATAATGCCTCTAAGCCTATGCTTGGATGCTCTGTATTTTAACATTTTTGAGTGGGAGAGAATTGTAATCCCCTTTCTTTTTGTTCCTGAAACCCGCCAACTTCTCTAAATCCTCCTTTTTACAGGTTTCAGGCAGACTGGCATTTAACACCCCAAATGTCTCAGATATTCATATACCCCTCTCAATCTCCCCATTAAGAAGATGAGGGTAATATGATACGGGGTCACGATTGCCCCTTTAATTGAGTGATTATTCTCGGTGACAAGGCCTTGATCTGAAAGAAAGCTGCCCAATCCTTTCGTCAGCAGGTCCCTTGTTGCCGGCCATCATGGCATGAGCCTGTGATTGGGAATCCATCAGTTGGCAAAGTAGACAATGGGTGCGTTCAAGCAATTTTTTAAAGCTAGCACCACAAACATGAATCACAAATCAAACGCCGTCAAAAACACGGCTACTGCTGGAAGGCGTTCAAGCGATTTTTCATCAATGCTGATTCTCGCTCATTTCAAGCTTAGCCACTGCTCATCACACTGAAGTTTGACCAAGGAAGTATAGGTCAACTTTGCCACATGCTTTCTGTCTGTGTTTATGGTCCACTGTCGGTCAAACTGGAAGCAGACCATGATAATGAAGTTATAAAATAATGATTGAGAACTCTGTTCGTTCAAGCGATTCTTAGCGACCGTGATTCTGCAGAATCTCTATGAAAAATCGCTTGAAATCGCTTGAACTTAACCATGTTTTAAATTAATGTCTTTGAAAACCATGTTTGTAGGGTGAAAAGAGTAGCTTGAACGCACCCAATTTGCGTGGGATCTTTGATTGCTGTTGAGTCCTGTCCGTCGCCAAATGGTGTCCATCTGTCTTGGGGTGCGCAAAGGAGACTAGTTTCTACCCAGCAAGGGAAATTAAAACTTGGTCGAACCGATTGTCTTTATTCCTCCTCCTTGAAGGTGGAGGCAAGAAATATATTTTCATCAACTTCTCTGTTTACGGAAACAAGCTCATGGGCAAAATCAATTATGGTTTTGAACGATTTTGCGTCATTTGATTAAAAAGACACCAAGGTGCTAGCAAGGGCTGGAGGAGTCGTAAAGTAAGGGTCACTTTTTTTAGGACAGCTCAAATTTCCAATTTCCAGTTGACTCCTGAATGGTCTTACAATTGAAAGGTCTGATAAAGAAGTCAAATGGTTTCAATTAATTGGCATGAAATTCTAATTTCCTTTCCATACATTGTCCAGCAAGTTATAATCTCGTGGTCATTTAAAAGACAAACTCTCTCCAAATAGTTTTGAATTTCGATGAGAGCACCTCTCAGTTGGCTATTTTTTATTCAGTTAACTTTTACTAAATCATTGTTTGGCGGCAGTTAGGTGTTGGCTCATTTATTTTAATACAGAGTTCAGCCTTTCTGGCTTTGAACAGACCAAAAAAAAAAAATTACAAATGCTAGCTACCACTGGTCAAAAATGTTATCCTTCCTCTCAATCTACTGTAGATCATTCTTAAGACATTCAAATGAGGGGGTAATTCATCTCTATTATCATAGTGACATGAAGTTTTATTCAGATATTCAACACAAATCTAGTTTTTGACATGCCTTATTGTATTCAAGAAAAAAACAGACATTTATCACAAAGGGTCATATGAATCATATATTGTAATTTCTGAAGTTATTGATGTTTAATTATTATTTGCTGAAATTTATGGATAACATCTGTTTCATTGTTATGAAAATTTATAGACATAATTAATTTGTATGTCGTGTTATTCATGTTTATGCACTATTACTTGAAATAATTAATTAATCTGATTGGGAATCTGAATTACTTAACAGATTTTATTTGGTAGTTTAACGTGCTTGTGTCAAGTATTATTGCTTGAAGTGATCTTAGGCATGATATGGGCTTTCCCTGCAAGCTACTTGAATATGAGAAGCCCCTTTAGTCCTCCAAATATCCCTTGTATTGTAAGGACGCAATATCCTTCCTTTAAACAAATTTCTTGGAGAATATGTAAAGGATTTCTTTGAGAATATTCTGAGGGTCGATTAGCTGTTGCTAGGTTGGAAGAACTCATACAATCAATATTTTTAAGTGAGCAATTTGTGTTTAAATACATAAGGAAGCATCTATAACCAAAGAAGCAAATTTAATTTGTTGCCATGGCAGAAAAGTCTCATGCAAATTATAGGCATTTTAGGAGACTGAAGTTTCATAAAATGATTTCTTTGCATTAATGCAGTTATCTGTATGTTATTTGAAAGGCTTTTTATCAAAAAAGAAAGAAAAAATAGATACAGTTCATGTAAGATATTTCAGAAGATGTTATGTTTTAATGAATCATGAAATTAATGACCAAGCAATTCTTATCTATCACTTTCAGCAAAGCAGTCAGACGTCAAATTTGGTGAGTTTTTAAAAATACATATCCTTATTCTAATTCCTGAAGACATGAGAAAGCATTCAAGTGTATGCATATGTTGGGGTTTTCACTCTGTGCAACATACTTATGTATACATTACCCTTTTCAAAAGCATGGGAATTGCATTATGAAGAAAAAAAAGGTGAGAGCACACATTTTCTTGCCCATCTTGCATTTTCGTGTAATTTAGAAAATGATTATGAGATTTAATTACAATTGTTTTTTACCTTTTACGGCAGAAAAGTCGTGGGGGGGGGGCAAAATGGCCCACCCTGGCCTCATTAGGATTAAATGTTATACTTAACAAACTGAATCGCGTCTTCACTATCTTGAGATTCGACCTGGAAACTTGAAACTGGATAAATTGGATCTATCAAAGATTGATGCTATACACATTTTAGTCATTTTGAAACTGTCATATGAACAGAAAAAGATGGATTAGATTTTGTATCTGATAAAGAAACTTATAAACGGAATTACATCATGTTTTTATGTTTGAGCTGTCACTGTATAACTAGCTCATTATGATCCGATCTACTGGTAGATGATTTTAAAATTGTTAACAATCACAATGATTGATGCAGCACTTGATGAGACTTCTGTTTCCATAGCAACTCTTCTTCATGTTTCAAGCACATTGTGCATCTAGATGATTCATGAATTTCAAAGAGTTTCACTTTCGATACATGCTAAGTACTTCATGTATTCCACCTTTGTATTGACTTTCTTCTGAATATCATTTTATGTCTGCATGGCCATTAAAACAGAATTTTCATGCATGGTGTGCGACTCAAAGTAGATGAACAAATTCTAGAATAAAATAAAAGCACATTTTCATAATAGGAATTACTTATGCAATTATTCTATGCAATTTGAATGATCCAGATGATAACAATAATTATACAAATTAGGCTAACATAAAGAACAACATGAAAATATATAAATAATACTAATAATCTGGGTTTTTATACTACCTAAT
The DNA here is from genome assembly GCA_003118195.1 of Hemicentrotus pulcherrimus. NCBI lineage: Eukaryota > Metazoa > Echinodermata > Echinoidea > Camarodonta > Strongylocentrotidae > Hemicentrotus > Hemicentrotus pulcherrimus. Next base: position 73,699 of record BEXV01000188.1, on the reverse strand, counting down.
ACGTCAACCGTATCTCTAAGTCCCTTACAAATATATTACTCGGGTCATGTTATTCAACAAAAGTATGTATTTTCTATGACTATATAAACAAACTTGTTCACAATGCCTTATGAACATTAGTTCACTATGAAATATTACTATTTGGTTTCTCTGGGTGAGGGAGAGAGAGAGAG
>BEXV01000188.1:58494-69048 GCA_003118195.1 Hemicentrotus pulcherrimus | reverse complement strand
CCTCTCTCTCTCTCTCTCTCTCTCTCTCTCTCTCTATGTTGTCTTTTGATTAGCTTGCGTTCATGGTGTGTAATCTTCTGACGGAGCATGAATACTTATCAAATGCGCTATAAATGTGTATGAGTACCTGGAAGTGTGGCAAATTGTGCATTTGGGGTTTTTCTTTCATAAATATTGTAATAAGATTTGGGGGGTGAGTGGGCCGGGGAGGAAGCGCTCTAGAATAGGGTGTCATACATGTAACACCCTTGGGGTGAAGGCATGTTCTTTGCTGCGCATGTAAAAAAGAATCATGGTTAAATAATCTAGGTAAACCCAAGGTATTAAATGATAATAATAATAGCTCACATTTATTATGCGCGTAATACTTCATTTCTAGGCGCAGCTCATATTATTACCACGGTCATCGGATTAAGGCTTACCCGCAACACAATGTATGCACATTTCCCACTCCTTGGGGAGCATTCTTTCCTAAATCATAGATGTTACCTGATGGTGTATTGTGAAGCTGATAGTTCTACTATAGCAGAGCAAATATAAAGACAAATTATACTTTTGATATTTAGTATGGTCATAGTTTTATGATATTAGCAAAGTTTTCTGACTTCTATTTACCAAGTGCAATGGACTTGGCTAGTGTAATGATTTCTTTTTGGGTTGGGAGTGGGAAGGGAGGGGGTATGGGAGTTGAGAACAGCATTAGATTGATGTAATTAGATTCTTTCTGCTATGATTTTTGATAACCACATAGTCCTACACATATATAAACGAAGCCTTTAAGGATATTAGCTGCATAATTATGTAGTACCATAATGAGCCCCTTTTTATATGATGGTCTCTCTGCTGGGCACATAACTACATGGTTTTTAAAAACAGTTCTACAAGGATAGTTGTGTAGAAATTATGTAGGTATCCAGGTAAATAGTAGTACTATATATGTACAATCCTTCGTGTCTAAATGTATCAGGCGTTCAGAAAGTATATGCTTGCATTTCAATGTAGAAATGTGAAGCCTACATCCCTCCATGTTGATAAATTGATTAAGTGGTGGGGAGGGTTAGAGGGGTGTTGAATAACACCTGTGATTCAATTGACATGAACACTTATTGACAGTGGCGTAGCCAAGGCTAGGGCAGAGGGAGGGGAGGGGGCAAGTGCCCTCCTAATTAAATGGCATATGAAAGAGAAAATAAAAGGATGAGGGGAGAATGATGAGAAAAGAAGATAAGAAAGTTTCCTTTTCTGCACTTTCCCCCTTTAATCGGTATCCATATCACTGAACATCTTGTCTACTCAGTAAGACCAATGACCACCCCCACATAATCCCAATGCCCCCTTGCTATGCCACTGTTTATTGACTGGATGCTCCATAGCGTTTGAGTTTGCCATATATATATATGTAATCAAATATGTAAAATTTCGCATAGAGCTAGGGATCAACAGAGTTGCTCTTATACTACTAATTGCAGTCCTTGAAATTCAAAATTTGTTGTAGGTTCTCTTAGTTTTTAAAATATATATACTGGTATATTGACTTAACAGGATAGTGTCAAGAACTAATATATTGATGCAAGATTCTTTTATATCTATTGAAGGGCCAATACTTGGAATATTAGCAGAACATTGATATTCTCTAGGGCAGGCACACAGAGCTAGACAAATATTCTCTGTCAAGTTTGAAGGTGTTTTTTTTTTTTAAATCAGGGCCCCGTCTTATAAAGGATTTGCGAGTCAAACCATTCCCAACTGTGTACGTGAGAAAAAGGAAACTGCAAACTTGCCAGTTATTGGAGGACTTGCGATTGATTTAGATCAGTTGCAACTCTTATAAGACGGGGGCCCAGATCATCGCGTGTCATTACACCCGATGAGCTATGGGACTTCTATCATCCCTGCCCTGAGAGCATAAGTAAAGGACCTGATAAACGCCCACACAGTGGAGTTCATATGAGGGTGGGCATGAGTGACTGAGGAAACAACATGGGAAGAAATTGTGTGATCAGTGTAAAAAAATTGGTCAGGTGTATTCTTTAATTGCAAACTAATGTTTTGTATAAACTGGATAGAATTGTGAAATGGTTTGGTTATTAAGAGAGGTTATTTAATGCTATCCATAGAATAGATACAGAACCATGTGGATCCAGTAGCGAAGGGTTTAAAATGTGATTACCAATAAATTGATAAGCCATGAAATATTGGGGAAATTAAAGCTATTGTTATTTCATAAGGTCTGAAATAAAGTAATAATAAAGACAATGGTTGCTATGTAATCTATATTATAATGTGATAATTGCAATAATAAGCTCTTTGAATGTCAGTCACTACAATCAAGACTAATTAATGACAGAATAGAACCACCTGGTTCCAGTAGCCAATGGTTTAAAATGTAATTACCATTAAATCATTGATGAGTCATGAAATATTGGGGAAAATCAAGCTATTACATCACAAGGTCTGAAATATAGAAATGATAATGACAATTGTTGCTACATAACCTATATTATAATGTTTGAATTGTAATGATAAGCTCTTTGAATGTCAATAATTACTGTCCAGACCAATACATGACAATGATAATGAAATTGCTTTGTACTGACTGCAATCTACACGTACACCACTTAGCTTGATTCACTTGTCTTAAACACAACGCTGCAGTGATTGTGTGACTTAATTAGAATCATACGCATCGGATATAACACACCCCACTGGGCAGGAAAGTGAAAAGAATTAACACAATATCTGTAATCAGGCAATGTTTCTATAATCCAATAGCTCATCCATGACCTCATTATGATTTAATTTGTCCTCCCTGAAATGATAAAATCAATTAGTGAAGATGGATGCTGGGATTTGCCGATACTAGCCATGCATACAGTGCAGGAATTTATGCTCTTGAGGACACGTATCCCATTTCATTACACATGCATGATATAGATGGGCAGATTAGAAAGAACATTCTTGCATTTCCAGCGCAGATAGCTTGAAGATATGTCTTTCTGCCAGGCACATATCAGTTGAGATACATCCTTTGGCCAGACATATGTTGATTGTATAGATACAATTTTTCTGCCAGGTATATGGGTAATTCCATAAATTAGGGGCCCACTTTACGAAATTGTTGGGTGTCCCTGTTACATAAGGAACCCACAGGTTAGAGATACTCCCTTTTGCCAGGCAAGGCCTTCTTTCAGATATATGTATATGTTGGAGATACACCCATGTGGTAGATGCTTTTAGATTGGAGATATGTCCTTCTAGTAGACACATGTTGATTGGAGATGTATCTCTGCCAGATACATGTAGGTTGGAGATACACCCTTGTGCCAGGCATATATATGCAGAATCAAGATATGTCCTCAGTTCTTTCAGATGTACCGGTATGTAGGTTGGAAATATACCCTTTTGCCAGGTACTTGTAGATTGGAAGTTCCATCTATTGGGAGCCAGAAAGAATAACTCTGTGGAAGAGAATATGAGTTAATTCCCTTCTGCCGCTATGCAGACGATATGTCCTAATGCTTGGTATGTGTAGATATAATCCTTGGGATATCTACAAATCTTACAGCCCAATGGACTTGATTTATTTTCTTTTATATTTTGATTTTCTCTCTCTCCCTCTCTCTCTCTCTCTCTCTCTCTCTCTTTTTCTCTTTCTCTCTCTCTTTCTCTCTCTCTCTCCCTCTGTCTGATATATGTTTTCTTCCTTTTTTACTGACGTGTTTGTATTCACATTCTCTTTCCTGCAGGCTCTTTCTTACTTGCTGCATTCTTATTTCTTTGTGATGTTATTATTTGTGTCCCCTCTCCTTGGGCCTTGGCGCATTTAGTGGGGATATTTTGACAATAACAATAATATTTCTTAAACTCAAATAACATCGTTACTTGACAAAGCCCTGGGGGAAAAACAAATTATAAAACAACTGTTGTGTGTATAAAGCATCATTATTTCTTGTATTTTTGTGTATTTTTGAGGTCTTTGGAGATACTTCTTTCTGGTAGGCACACTTACATTGTTGGTTGGAGATATCATTGTGTTCAGAGCCAGAAGGCTGTAAGCGGACAACTATGATTTTGTTTCCGTCTGTCTTCGGCCTTGCCTTTAGATTGATAGCTGACAAAGGCCAACTGAATTAAACATGAAGTGTGATACATCTTTATTATTCATTGATGATTTTTGCCTGTACCTGTATATATATATATATATATATATATATATATAGCCAGACCTGCCCGCCTTCAGCCCTGTTCCAACATGATTCTATAAGCCAACTATAAAAAAAAATACATTGATCTACATTTGCCACTCTTCCTCTAGGTTTAGTAAATGGAAACCAGGTTGAAAATTTATCCTTTGAATGCTTTGAGAGCCTTAGGGAAGCTGGGCTAAAGCCAGTGTAACAATATACTTTGTAGGCGCCTAGCTTGCTTGAACATCCTTATCCATAATGGTAATTGATATAGTCTGAGTGGCACAAATTACTTATACACGGGCTGTATAAAACATTCCAAGAAATTTCACATCAGTGTTCTAAATAATTTTATCCTAAGTAGAGGCTGCAATGATCCCTCAAAATAAGATGGGAGGCGAAAGTGTAGAGCAAGGTCATGAAAAGAAGGACGGAAAAATTAGAAATGGGGATGTCTCGATCATGTTTAAGTGTTTCTGGTGAACTGAGCAGAGAGCCTGGATTAGTAAGCACGTACGAATTCAGCGGAAAGTTCCCACCGGTTCTCAAATATGTCTTCTGCGCCTCTTGTAAAGGTTAATTACCAACGCATGGTTGACAATAGCGTTCCAGCTAGCTCTCTCATCATGCTTTCTTTCAAGCGTATCGTAAAGATGGTGCTACCAGGGCCCTAATTAACCATATAAATTTATCGTAGTATGCAAGGTGCCGTGTCAAAAATTGAGCGTTGGCCTTTATCTGGTGCTCTAAGATATCTTAGTCACATTTATTCTTATTTACTTATGTTGTATCATGTGAACACAGGAATGTTGGCTTTTATCTGCCATTCTAAGAACTCTAGTTACATTTCATTAAGTTGTATTGTGTCATATGAAACTCATGGTATATATATATATATATATATATAGTGGTCTGTTTTTTATGATAAGAGTTTTCTTAGTCTAGAGGTTCATACACTTCACTGAAGTGTGTTCGATCCCTGGCACAGTACTAGTGTCCTATGGAAAGACATTCATCTTCATTTGACACTCTCCACCCAGGTGTTAAATGCATGGGGAAGAGTAGAAAGGATTCCCTGAATGCTGTTAGCACAGAAAACAGTAGCGTAGCTAGAGAAGGGGTAACATTGGAGCACCTTTAGCATCTTAGTTGGTGGATATGAGTGCTATAAATATATCCAAAATATCCAATATCACTATTTAACCATCTATCCAGAGGTATAGAGTGTGAGTTCCAGGCTGGTACCAAGTTCTTTTGGCAATTAGGCATTCTAATTTTTCCCCATCAGACCCAGGTGCAGGAAATACATATCTCACAGAAAAAATATGAATGTTGGTAGAGCCCCTTAATAGCAGTCATGCTTACCTCGGGTAATGAGCCCGAAGCTACAGTAACATCATGTATGACAGACGAGAACTACACAAGAGTCCATTATTATCATCATCATCAATGATACACGGAAAGACATGAATAGCTCATTGCAGCCTCGGAGCATGAAGCGATATTAGCCCACCACCCCCTCCATAATTTAGCTCATAATGACTACTAATACCCCTTCTCTTAAGATCACTTAAATTGATGATGCGCTGAGTTTAGTCAGCCTTACCACTGAGAAAAGTACATTTAGGATGAGATGTGACGTGACCTGCAAACCTAGGTGTTCAACATCAATGGGGCTTTAAAGGGAAAGAAAAGAAATTAACAGTAATACAGGTTGTAATAAATAATAACAGAAATTACAGGTGTTTATTTTGAAATGTTGTAGTTTATATAAAAAATACAGTTTCTATCTACATTGAAATTGTTTTGATTACTGTAATATCCAACAAAATTCTTACATCTATTAGGCTTGGTAACTGTCTCTTGTAAATAATCTGCAGTATTATATTATGATTTGAAAATTTGATGCCATCCAAGTATATACTTTCTACAAAATGGAAAAAAAGGCTGTTATCTTAACATTCATGAAGTTGAGCAGAATTTGTTGCACAAAAAATAACAGGCTTGTGAAATCTGCAGATAATTTGGCACATGCACAACTGATTCAACCATTTTTGCTACCGGGGTATTTCATTTTTGTTTGAATGTATTGAGTTGCCTCTTTGTGTTTGATTAAATAAATAAATAATTTCATTGAAAAGATATAAATGTCAATGAAAACCTCTAATTATAACTCTCCCATTTGAGCTCATAAAAACCACTTAAAGGATAAATACAATTTTTCAAACAACTTTCAAAACAACTAACGACTTCTGTGTAATTACGTTTTGCTAGTCATTAAACACAGTGAATTTCCAATTAAAATCCAAAGCAAATATTCCTTATCAAATAGAAATTCCCCACAATAACTTTCCACAAAATGAATTGGTATCCTGTATAGTTCTCCAACTTTTCCTTGAAACATTACGTAAATAAAAAATTAAAAAACCTTTTCCTTGAAACATTGCTCGTCATTTGACTGATACTCAAAAGCAAACAGAAATCCAAACAGGTGACACACTCTACCTTTAAGGAAACTATGTCAATTCATGGTATTTAGAAATGGAATTAAAATGCATGGGTTTCCATTTGAGGCGATGAACCACATAAACCCGACATCTAAATTGGAATGGATGAGTAGGGCAATTTATCAGGTGCATAAATTTACATTTCAGTCGGCACTCCATGAGCCAGGTAGAGATTCTGATGGAAGGAAGAACGTATATGAATACATTACATGTACCCACACAGTTTTAAGTGACATAGTTTATAGAACATTAAGTTTTCATTGAAGACAATGGTTTGGATGCAGAAGGGTGTTTAACAATATCTATTTACATACTGTATGATCTGTTTGGAACCACAAGGATGATAGCTTATATACTTTAACACAGAGTTATTCAATCCCCCTCAAGATTTTAAGCTGATGATGCACCCATCAACGTTCAAGGGCTGCACTTTATAGAACATGAATGTTCATTTACAACAATACATAGCCTGTTTCGATGCCGAAGGGTGTTTATACTCTGATATTTCCCTATACACATCTACATGTACCTACAAAGATTTAAGTGATGAAGTTTAAAGAACATTACATTTTCACTTGAAGAGAAACTGTTTAGAGGCAGAAAGGAATTAAATTGTCGCATTTCAGACATGTACCCATGAAGTTTTTTACGCAATGTAGTTTATAGAACATGAAGTTTTCACATAAAGCAATATTGTCTTTTTGGAATGCAGTAGGACACCTTCACAGTGTAAGGAGAAGAAAAATTGCAATATGAGATGTTTTTGATCGAATACACTTTGGAGGATAGAACCTCGGGTACCTGGTATATCGATAAATGCCATATAGGATTTTGTAAATGCCTTTTCAGATCTTGGAGCTCATCCAGTAGATCAATTTCGGGCTAGAGTATGGATGAAATAAATGTAGGAAACCTCATATATGGTATGAATGGAAGTACATAGCAAAACGATCATATCTTGAAAAGTAATAATGGTAATTGTAATACTACAGTAATAATACAAACAATTACAATACTACTGTACTAATACTCAGGCATGACAATTTTCCGTGTATACGCGGATTTCCGCTTTTTTCCTCCGATCCTAGATTTTTATTTTTTTTTTTAATTCTTTTTTTTTTTTAATTTTTTTTTTTTTTTTTTTTTTTTTTTTTTTCTCATGAAAGTGATCTGCACATAATACACATTAAACACATTTGATGGTATTGATAAAAATGTGTATTCAGAGCCTGTTTTGGGTATGACATATGTTATATAGAATCATCTTAATCAAGATTCTCATTGAATATGAGGTTAAATATCTCACAACAAAATGCACTAGATTGTACAATTCTGAACCCCAAATTTGAAAAATTTCCCTACCGTGGAAGGGGGGATACCCCCCCTCCCACACCCACTCCCGCTCGGTCGCTTCGCTCTCTCGCTTTGGTTCGCGAAAGTTTTTCAGTGTTTTCTATGAACAGCACTTCTCATGCCTGAATACTAGTAATATTAAAAACACAGATAATAATGATGATGGTAATGATAATAATACTTTTTCTTCTACTACTACTACTACTACTACTACTACTACTACTACTACTACTACTTCTACTATTTCTACTACTTCCACCCCTACTACTTCCAATGATGATAATGATGATGATGATGATGATGATGATGATGATGATGATGATGATGATGATTATGATGATGATGCTAATGATGATGATGATTATGATGATGGTGATGACGAGGATGATAATGATGATGATGATGATGATGATGATGATGATTATGATGATGATGCTAATGATGATGATGATTATGATGATGGTGATGACGAGGATGATGACGATGATGATGATGATGATGATGATGATGATGATTATGATGATGGTGATGACGAGGATGATGATGATGGTGATGATGATGGTGATGGTGATGATGATGATGATGATGATGGTGATGATGATGGTGATGATGATGATGATGATGGTGGTGATGATGATGATGGTGGTGATGATAATTATGATCATAATTATATTCATAATTAAAAATCTATAGCACCATGTCAATATCAATTGATAGTCTTAAATTTAAAGAAAAACTTCTGTTCCATTTGTATTTCTGTTGCATTCTTGGGTACTCCAGTTCACACTGGCCTTGTACTCGTACAAGTCATGAATTGGCTCTTTCTTGATCTGAACTTATCATGCGTGCCAACTCATGCACAGCGATGTGTTAATATTAATCAATAGTGCGTATGCATGCTGTTTGACTTGTAATAGAGATGGACGATGACGCCTCACTCTCACTCACATTATAACACCAGCACCAGCATCATGTGTGTGCAGGGATAGATGGAGCTGGTTGACCATTTTGACGATTGCTTGGTTATTGCTGCAAGCATTTTCATTGTAATGCGTTTTACTGCATGTGAGGCCAATTAAAATAGATGCTCTTTGTTCTATTCTCCAGCTTACATACATGTAATCTATTGATGATAATTTTGCTCCATAAACATGATTCTTGTGCTTTTCTAGTCACAGGATAGACCAGTAATTAAATTGTTAAGGATATGCTATCCTCAGTCATAAATTTTCTTGGACTTTACATATGTTGCTTCAGGAGGGAGGGAGGGAGGGAGGGAGAAAAAAAAATAACAGAGGGTGAGATAGAAAGATGTAGAAATACAGTGAGACATGTGAGAGATTGAGACAGATGGAGAGAGAGAGACAGAGAGAGAGACAGAGAGAGAGAGAGAGGGAGAGAAAAGGATGGCTGAAAGTGTGCTGATGAATAATAGAATGTTAAGTGTGAATCCTTTCAATGTTGGCATTCCAGACAGACTTTTTAAGCAAAATTGATATAGTCCCAAGGTAGTACATTCAATTGCATTATGGGATAGAGGATCTGGCATGGCATATGAGTTGATTAACCTTGGTACCAGCTTTATTTTTGAAAGCACTTGGTGAATTTAAGTCTACAAGAATATTGGGTTGAAAGAAGATTCTATTAGGATGAATAAGAGATAGGAGAGAGATTTCAGGTGGAAAGAGAGAGAGAGTAGGGGAAGGGAGAAAGGGAGGAGATGGGAGGGAAAAGGAGGAGAGAAGAGGAAAGGGAAGGGAGGAGAAAGGGAGAAGGGAGAAAGAGAGGAGGGAGGAGAGAGGAGAGAAGAAGTGTAGGCAAGGAGGTTAGGAGAGGGAATCTCTTGATGTGTACTGTAGAAGGGAAAATAAAGAAGAAAAAAACAAATATTCAGATGTGACGTACAGGACATCTCAAAGTGTCAAATAGCTCTCACAACTGTGGAATAAATGACAAAGTGCAGAGCAGAGAGGTGAGAGAAAATGATGATTATGCACAGTTAAAAAAAATAGTTTAGTAGTAGTAGGACCCTTTCACATTTAAAAAATGAGAATTCAGTGCGTTTCTAAGCCATTCCTCAGTCACACAAACGAGACCTACACCAGACCAAACAAACAATAACATTGGTCTGTTGGTTTGGAGTAGCGTTATCGTCATTTTAGCTTTGTGACTGGGGTATTAGAGTGGAGAATTAGCTGTCCCAGTAATAATAATAATAAGTAGTTTTTTCGCGCTCATCTGAGTTATGCATAACAATCTTAGCATGTCAGTGCCGATTTTCTAGCTTTAGCATAAACTGCTATTATGATTACCTATCTGTGAAGGAATTCATTACTGCCATATACCTATGTATACCTGGGTAGAGAGGGGTAGATAGTTTTGTATATCTGCAGTACTCAAACCACTGGACTGTGACACAATCTGGCTTTATTTTTTAGAGTGTGAACAGGGTCTGGTCAAGGGGTGACGCTCGTTATTCCGAAGGTTCGTTATTCCGAAGGTTCGTT
>BEXV01000188.1:26176-37824 GCA_003118195.1 Hemicentrotus pulcherrimus | reverse complement strand
AAGAGAAGATAGAGAGAGAGAGAGAGAGATGAAGAGAGAGAGAGGGAGAGACATAGTCAGACAGACAGACAGATGGGGGCTAGGGGTAAGACCAGACGTAGTATGAGTGAGAGTCAAGTGGAGTGCTCTTGCTTAGGGGCTAGTGGCATGATTGTCGGATGGGGTTGAATAGGTTCATTCACACTCCACCTTCTTAGCTTCATGTACAAACCATTACATATCGACTTTAACACAGTCAATTTCATCATTTATACTATATATATATGAACACAACATTTGTTTATCTGAATCATATTTTGATGTGTTTAGATTGCTTTCATTGTGAATATGGGATGAATAATTCAATATTCTTTAGCATTTTGCCATGAATGAGAAATCTATTTCACACAGGAAACATAAGTATCTTTAATTGCACTAATCAGAAACACTGGGCCTCATATTTTAATGAGTTATAACCAACAACAAAGTCACAGTTTTTATGACTTAGATATGAAAATAGGATTCAAAATTCTGTTAGATAAACAAAGAGAAAGATAACTAAATGCAGCTCTTCCAGGAACGAGGTCAACTTGGCATTCTTCATTTATGATCCATGCCATAAATAACTAAGAAATTTATTAAAGTAAGTAGAAAGAGCTGTAATTGTCGTTAAAACATTAAAAGGAGTACTCGCTTTAAAGTGGACCTGTAACATTGTTGAAGGTTGATGAAAAAACTGTAACTTTTGTATGAAATGTAACATATTATATTCCTTCTATTGTACTAACCCTCTAACATGCTAAAAATCCTGACAAAAATCTATTACAAACAAAATATTTAAGGTTTTCTTTGAAGGCATTACTTTGTGACACCCTCTCACATTATCTTACACCATTTTTGAATTTTCCCCACCGTTTTTCCATGAAAACAAGACAAAAATCGGCCTTAAAAAATCTTTGAACATTTAAATGTTTGGAACGGTATATAGAGCCTGTTCATTGCTTTATGACGATTTACATTCACCTAAAATGTAATTAAAATGTAATAATATAGTTGGAAGAACTAAGGAGTCGATCAGATCAGTTTTTCCCAATTTTTATAATTAATAATGGTGTTTCACTTTAACTTTCAGATTATCTTTACTGTACATCTAGCATTGCTGTCACTACCTAAGTACCATTTTCTCTCTTTTTAACAATTTTACAAAGTCCCTTTAATATATATCCCTTGATTAACATTCATGTGTGAACTGATCCTAGATGGCCCTCAAGAGCTCCCTCCTTCATGAATGATCACCGGTCACAGCCGATTAATATCCACGTGTGAATGAAGCCCCAGATTAATAAGTGCTTGGGACTGAAGCGGTGAAAAGAGATAGGTGAGATAACATTTACCCAACGGCTAAGATTTCCTCAGAAATCGATTGACACTAGCATCCTACACTGTGATTGGAGGGCAAGGGTGTTCAGACATTGAATGAACTCTCAGCGTTTCTTTTTTTAGAATGAAAACAAAAATGAGAAAAGAATGATGATCAAGGAATTGAAGAAAATGTTATTAGATTAACATTTTCTCTAACTTTATACAATGTGAAGACTTGGATAGAGTAGTCTTTGTAGAGGGTTTGGATGTGCAATGTTAGAAGTACCTTTTACCAACATTCAAAGACGTGAACTACTTTCTTTTCAACATTAATATTAAACTAGTTAATAATCATACCAAACAAATGTCCCTTTGAAACATTCAGGGAAATGATCAAAGAGTGGTTTTGTAAATACAGAGAAGAATTGATAATACTTTTTATCAAGAACTTTAAATGAATATTGGTAAATATAATTGCAAAGGCACAGGTACCATTATGAAAGGAGGAATTTCAAGGAAATGAAATTCCATACTGCTGTCACCCTCAATTTAAATAGTTGTTTTCCATATTTCAATGGGATGTCAAAATGCAGTTTTTACATTTATTAGTACTTTCATCTTGGCAGGAACTCAGATATGATGATTTTTGTTAGTACATAGAAATATGCAGCTTAAAGCCCTTATCAAAAATACTTTTGGAACACTAATCAGGTTATCTAATTAAATTAGTCTATTATAAGTATAGAAAATTGGCAAATGAAATTTGGTACTTACGAATACTATACATTATTAATAATAATCTGGATTTGAATAGCGTTTATATGAAAACCATCTTCGAGCACTTTACAGATATTATTACCCCTGTCATCTTATTCATTCTCACACAATTTGCACCATCTACACTCCCTGGGTAGTATTCCTACCATATGTTTACCGTGAGGGCAAATGGCTGTTAATATTATGAACAAAGGCTTATGTCGTCCTACCAGGTCTCCATTTCTCTCCTGGGTATAAGGGGGCAAATGTAGATTAATGCCTTGCCAAAGGACCTTAGTGCCGAGTTGGGAATTGAACCCACGACCTTTGCATTTCAAGTTGAGTGCTTAATCCACTCAACTATGACACCTCTACATTACTACAAGTTTGATTTAAAATTGATTGGGTGAACACAATCATAAAGCTGGCCATTTTTCATTGGCCTTAACCTACTATTAGCTCATTGAACAGGTTTTCCATGATAAACTGCTTTCTGTAGTGATGTAGACAAAAATTGCATTCTGTTCTCTCCTCTCCCACCTTTAATTGCATCTGTACCACAGAGGAGATGGGGGAATACAGTCTATTGCAAGAAAATGAAGCATGGAGTTAGAGATTATTGCAAAATGAATAGAAATTGCTTTCGCTGCTCCCTCATCTAAATTGGAATGAGAGAGCATGTAGAATTATTTAATGTAAGATCCAAAATTCAAATTTATTGTAGAATGCCCAACATATTTTGATGGCATTACTGAATGGGGTGAAGGGTTCTGTTATTGGCATCTTTCTTAGAATGCGAGTGTGATATTGCACTTTTTTGTTTAAAGGAGTTGCTCAGTCCAGCATATTTTTTCATAATAAACAGTTGTCTCTGGTTTTGATGTAGGTACTCCCAGACTTTATAATAAAGCCCTTGTTTTGTATTAGAATTATTTGAATGCATGTTCCACTTTCTTGTTTATGTAGCATAATAATGTGCCTAGTCGAATAAAGTGTTTGGCTAAATATAAGCTTCTATTCACTTTTTTTACAGATGTATTTATTCCATTATGTTTAAAATATAAGCTTTTATACTGTGCCATCTATCTACTTATTTATTTTCAGCACAGATGGATATTGAAAGGATTAATTACATTTATGATTGAAGTAGAGAAGGGGAGAGATAGAGAGAGAGAAAGGGGGTGGGGGGAGGAAGAGAAGAAAATATACTTTAGAATATTAACCTATAATTCTTTTATTGAATTGTCATTATGTTAATCATTTATATAAGTCAAAGTAGGGGAGGAGATGTATGGAGGCAAATAAGGGGGTTGGTAGAGTGTCAGGGAGAGGAGATGGTTGTTACTTTAAACAAAATTATATTACCATTCTCCAATTTCACTTTAGAACATTAGTCAATTGAAAAGATAAATTAGTATGCTGGGAAATGCGGTTTGAGTTCTTATATTGTATGGAAAGCATAATGTGATTAAAATAGACAGACAGAATCATGGTATAACCATAGCTTTACAATCAAATAATCAAGGTTCCAAAACCAATCATCCTTACAATGCCATAATGAAACCTATCCAGAGCACAATGAACTAGCATACATCATTCAGTATGCTAACAGAGAAGACAATGCATTACATTGAAGGAGAGACCTTGGTGTACAGGCCATGCATAAAATTGTTATTCTCTTTGATTATCTGAACAGATTAAATTCAGAGAGGCATGATCAAGATGAGAGAGTGTAAAGAGGCTGAAGTAAGGTATCAGGAAATTGTCCATTTTTTTTCAATAATGCCATGTGCACTTTGTCAAATTCATTTCCATGTTATTGACGGATTGTTTTTTGGCATGCAAATTTATTACGTCAATCCTGTCATGTATTTTGTTTACATTGCATTTCAGATCTGTAAGTTATAACTTGTCATTTTTCATGTAGTCTAATATTGATTGATTTATATTTTTCCTATTGGTTTCAACTAGGACAAGCCCAACATACATGATGTACATTTTCCTTTAAAACAAGTGTAATTTCTATATTTTCTTTGTATCATAACTCATCTAGTGGTGTATGCCCCTTTTAGATCTTTGGGTAACATGTACGTTTTTTTTGTATAAGTCTCTTTTTCAAATGTGAATCGGGCCTTAATCATGACATTTGAGGAGAATTATGATTGATGTGTGGTGAACTCCAGATCACCTAAAGATAGGAGAGATTTAAAGTGGGTGCTGGGATGGTTTCAAAGAGAAAGAGTGAGAGAGAGGGAGTAGAGAAAAGGAGAGAGAGAGAGAGAGAAAGAATAAAGAAAGAGAGAGAGATTAGCGAGAGAGAGAGGGAGAGAGAATTTAGAAAGAGAAATTTAAATAGAGAGAGGTAGGGTGAATTAAAAGTCAAAACAGAGAAGGGAGCTAATTTGAAAGGCAGAAATATATTTAGAACTAGAAACAGAGGAGAGAGGGCAAGAGAGAGAGAGAAAGAGAGGGATTTTTTTTTTTGGGGGGGGGGGTGGGGATATGCATCAGATTTGTCCAAGATCTACAGTAGATGTTAAAATGTATAGTATGACACTGCAATGCCTGATATACATTAAAGTGTTGAAACTTGGCGGATGCCGCCTCTTTAACCAATCTTCATAAACAATTGTCACATCCGTTTAAGCAGGTGCAGAAATTATGTAAAATATTTGTTAAGGATGATTTGTACATGTATTTCTAAATCTCCTTTGCTGACTTGGTACATGTGCCCACTTATTTGTTATTTTAGATGGATGATCATTTTATCTCCATATCTTGATTTGGCCCATAAACAGTTTTGCACTTTGCACAACAAAAAAAAATACCCAGGACTTCAATTAAGAGTAGGTCAATGAAGCAGCTTTGGAGTATCACACCAAGTGAAGCGGTTGCCATGGTAATTGCCCCTGGGAGGACCACAAGGAGCAATGCATGAAAAATCTCGGATGCTATTGCACTTTCAAACCTATGAGTTTTGTCTTTCTCTTATTCCGTGTAGAGACATGAAAGGAAAATTAAAAATGTTCAGAGCTTTTATTCCAACTTTAAATGTATTCACATGAATCTGAAATTTGAGAATGTTTTGTGGGCCACTAACATCACCAACACAAATCAGAAATGATGTATTGATGATGCTTTTATAATACCACATTTTTTAAAGGCCACAAACTTAGCTAAATTGCTATGAATGATGAGTTAGTGTCAAAAATTAATTGTCAGGATCTTGTAAAAAAAACACTAATCAAAGGGTGAAAAGTAAGTAAAGAATGATGGTTTACTCCAATATTCCATCATGAATTTTGATATCTCTTTAAAGATTTTTCTTCAGAGAAACTTCAATGAAATTGTATGAAATAAATCATTTTTAATTCTTGTTTTCCATACATCGCATTCAGTTTTTCATTCTCCAGGCACTTATGAATTATGAATGTGAAATTATCAGGTTTTACCAAATTTAACCACTCTCATTCTCCTATAAAATGAATAAAAAGTTACTTTAATCGTTCATGTTATCAGTAATGTGGTTTCTCAAAGCCATTTCAGGCCTAATTGTAGCTGATCAACTCACTTTTTACTGGTGTTGCGTTGATAATCAACTGTCAAAAAAATGCATGATGTGTATTTGATAGCGACTGTGAAATTTGACAAATTATGATATTAGACAGCTGTTTGTCTCCCTCGCAAGTCCCAAGCCCCTCACAAATGTTGCAGATGGTGTGATCACACTAATGTGTTCACACTTGGAATACTCTCAACCATTTTTCAACTTTTGCTTTGCTAAAGCTATGTACACACATTAATAACTGACATATCCACATTTCTTTACTGTTTGGTTCACACTTTTCATAGATACGTTTCAAGTAGCGATTTGTTAATATAGTTTCATGCAGAAACATACATAGTAAATTGTTTTATTTAAATATTTTAAAAGGGACATGTTTTTGTGTTTACTTTATAGGTAAAGAACTTCTTTATGCACTTGTATTCAATGTTGAAGTACAATTATAAAAAGCGGTAAGACAAAATGATTTAAGAGCTGACATTTGTCATGAAACTAAAAAGTCACCTCAAATTGGGCCTCTTTGTAAGAAATAATAATGTGCTATCGTAAATTAAATTCTTTCTCTTTGTAATGTATATTATTGGAGGGTGTTAACACGTATAATTTATGAGGTACATGTAATTTGTTTCTGGCTCTCCAAAGATGATATCCCTTCTTAAATTATTTCAATATTAAGCCTACATAGTCTCAGATCTAGGGACGCCAGCTGTTTATTATATCCATTTGACTTAAAAGCTCATTAACCTAGTATTTGCCCATCGATTTATATATTTCAAACAATCTAAAGCAAAATATTGACAAGCGGAGGAAGCATTTGGCAAGAATGGCTGTCAATACTATTTAACCAGCTTGGATCGAGATCATTCTTTTGAAACAGAAACATAAAAGTAATGAAATATTATGAGATAAATAATAAAAGAATTAAGTTTAATTTGTTGATAATGTTTCTGATGGAATTGGTTGTAAGAACAATGATGTAACTAAGCTAATTTGTGTGTTATGAATGTACATGTATTTTGCCTCTTTATGTGTATGTTTATAATTATTGTTTTACCCGTAACAACCAGTAGAAATCAAATTTCCTGATATGGACAATAAATTATATACCTATACTTATAAAGTCTTATCTAAAGAAGCATCCTGCACTCCTCTCCATTTTTTTGTTCACTGCAAGGATGGAAATCTGTTCATAGCTTGTAACTCGTTACACTTTGATATTTGCTAACGGTTCACCAAATCTCATAAATCCCGACCTCGGCCGTAGAATCATCGCGGCGCCCTCAGTGAGAGTGATTGCACAGCAATGCGTGTCTTGTTGGCAGCCTGGAACACAATCTGGTGCAAGGGATTTGTTTGCATTTAATAACCATGCATTCTTTAGCGGTGATCTGGTTCTTGCGACACAATTTTCTGAACGATTGCATTTTTTTTATTCATAAAGAAGAGCTGATTTGAAGTGGGAGAAATATTTCACCTTCCGAATATTATCCATGTCAGCCTGTATGGTTGGATTACTTCAATCTATATATCACATGTGTGAGTGTGTTATCTACTGGGAGAGAGAGGGTGAGAGAGAGAGAGAGAGAGAGACAGACAAACAGGGATAGAGAAAGAAAGAGAGAAGAAGAGATTGAAACAGTGATATGGAGAAGGAAAAAGAAAGGCAAGAAAGAGATCCAAAATAGGCTCACAGAGGGAAGAAAAAAAAAACACTCATGTTTTTTAATAATGATTTTCGTACTTCTGTGACTTATAAATGCAAATATGAATCTATGTTACATGAATATTCCCCACTATTTACATTCAGATAAAATTCAGCAATAAAGCAATATTGCCATGAATATTTGGATCAATAAAGATATTAGAAACAGTTTATTGTTAAATTTATTCATGTATTCAAATCCTAATCCATTCTAAATACAAACGTTATAGCAGTATTGTAATAAAATGGATTTTTGTTTTTTGTTTTTCGTGGATTGCTGAAGTAACATAAGCAGTGACATTTATTCAGAATTTTGCTTTTAGGCCGCTTTCCCTTTCTCTTTTCAATTTGAAATCATGTTGCACAAGTTGAAATTATGCTGTATAATCTTAATGTAATTTAGCCTAAGGGCTGTGAAAGTGAACATGAAAGACCACTTTAATTCAATCCTTATGCTTTATGATAATGCATTGTGTATAATATTCACAAATTGTGTATTCATGAGTGTGTAAAGTCGTAGAGTCTGCTTTATCGTTGTCATCATCATCATCACTATGAATATGAAATAATAAAAGGTGTAGGAGCAGCAAATTAACCAGCAGATCCAATTTACAACTGATCAAAGAGCTTTACAAATCAATCCAGCAGTACATAAATACAATCAAATTTACACAGACCTCTAACTAAATACACATGTTTAAGATATATTTTAAACGATTCTGCAAAGGTACTAAATGCAACTCTACCGGTTACTAATTCCATACTACTACCGGTATATCAATGCACTCGTTCAGAGCCCAAAGGGTATCAACTCTTGTTAGCTCTTAACTTAGAGTTAACACACTTTTTGGCTGCTGCAGATTTGTTATCCATTCTTTTTGTTTGCCCCCAAAAGAGGATATTGATCGCGTGCATACAGATTGATGCATGGTTCCAGGAAAGAGTTTCAATTATGTGAGCAGTGCTGATTGAATCTTCGGGCTACGTAGCTTGCTTCATTTTATTTTTGTTAACAAAAAGTGAATTAGGCTTATGTGTTAAGAATGATGTATTAAATAATGTATTGCACCAGGAATCTTATTTTCAATAAATAAATAAAAACAGAGTTGTCTTTGTGAAACAATCAGTATTTGCTGTACGCCTTCATGTCATTGAGAAAGTTAAGAGATTGTGTACAGCATGCATTTGTATAGTTTCATTGCAGTATGAAAACTTATAAACCAAAAACAGTATCATAAATCATCGGTGTTGTTTTTTCATTTAATATTTTTTTAAATTTATTTATGTGTTATGCGTTCTGTATCCAGGGTATAGACTCTTCATTACATAAACAGTGCTTGGCAAACATTTAACACCATTAACAAAATGAATATGTTTTTAGATATTTCTTCTATGATTCAGCATAGCTAGGTACTAGAATTCATCTTTATTTGATTAGCCAATTCCATACAACTCTACCAAAGTGCTGAAAACTTTGTTTTGCCGAATATATTTGATATATTTTTACAAGGACATTAATTCCAATCATTCACACCAATGTAAGTATACTTCTCTGAATCTTCTGAAGGTTTAATGAGCAGGACGGTATACACCATATGCTGCTATCTTGTGAAAAGAGTAACTTGAAAAGAATACCTTTTAGCCATGTGACCACTCCCTTCATACATTTCATCCAGGTACCTTTTCTTTCAACTTGTAGAAGGAAATTACTTTTTAGCAGTGTGATGGGGATGGGAATATAAATGCATTCACATTTATAAATTGCTTTTGGGATACTTTTGAGCCCTGTGAATTTTCCCTTAATACAATCCATCCACATAAATTTACCATTTTAATCTGCTTTGAGATACTATAGTCCCATGCATTAACTTTAATGTAATACTCTGAGAATACCTTTCAGCTATGTTAACAATGCTTACATACAATCCATCCGTACGGAGTACCTATTCATCCTGTTTGTAGAAGAGGGATTATATTTCCACACGAGAGAACAAAATAACAAATTTGTTGAAGTGGTCGGTGAGAAGCCCGGGGACACATTGCTTTAATGGTCGCATTATCCCCCGCTCTCATTAAAAAACCTAATCCATCTTACCCTGCACATACAAAGCTTTGACTTTATTCCAATCTACTTCAAAGCAAAACTGCTTTTACTTTTCAAAATCAGGATTAGCTTTCATTTTTTAATTTTTGAAAAATTGATGGTATAGTCTCTCAAATCTCCTAATCATAAAATGTTCTTTGGAATTTGTTAAAGGTGAAGTTGAATTATGGTAATGCTATTGCATTGTGATAGAACCGGTGTGGGATCGATCAGAAAAGGTTGATCATCTAGCATATAAGTATTTGTTTGTATATTGCAAGGTTCTGGAATCATCAAAATGATAAGAAATTTGGCCAAGTCTTGGTAAAGGTACAAGCACTGTACACAGAAAGATGTATATGGGACTACAAAAACATGTGGCGTAAAAATCCGTCCCGATTTTACGATGTTACATGCCATATTAAGAATATGAAAGCATTTGAAGAGCCATGCTTTTCAGGGAACATGTTTTATCTGATGTTCTTCAACATTTGCATAATAACAATGATAATGCTCACAAATTATTTTCCTCCTCTTCCCAGAATTCAACCTTCTCTTTAAGAGCAGCATTGGGCTGAAAGGAAGGTATCGGTTGTGAGAGAATTGTCCGCAAGCTGTAGAAAAAATCTTAATGCGATATGTCTCTCAAGCTTTGTATCTTGAATGGATAAACCTGTTCCGAGTCGTTCTAGTTCACATTGTCCTGGATATAAACCAGGATTTGACTTGCACTGTATAATGTGGACTTTAAAAAGTCTGTTGTTTAAGAGGAATGAAATACCTCCATGGCATGCAACAAAGATGCCCTATAAGAATCCGTTGAATCACCCGCCATTTGTGATACAACAAAATATTTCAGTTCCAGTCTGTGAATATACATGGAAACCAGTATTAATTGAAAGGAGGTAAAGTGGAGGAATGATGTTTAGTGATTCTTTTTTCTATTTATTTGTTTTTTTCTTCTATTGTTTTCTCACTTTAATGTTGTGTCTTTCACATTGCCCTGGCTCTAAAATCAATATTCCTTAGTTTTGAATGATCACTTTCTTTGCCGAAGTTATGTGAAGGTATGTTCACTATTTATTTATCATTTTGAAATGGAATCAATGGTATCAAAATCTTTAAATATTTTCAATTTCTGTTCTATTTTCATGTCTGATCTAAATGATGCATCATTGAATTATTCATCATCATCATCATCATCATCATCATCATCGTCATCTTCTTCTTCATCATCATCACCGTCATCGTCACCGCCATTGTTGGCATGGTTGTCTTCATTGCCATCTCTGCTACCATCTTGGAACAAAAAGGAGGTAAGTGCATCTTTGTGTCATACAATTACTGCCTGAATTGTGTATGGTTTTTCTGTTTAAAGCCAGAAGGGCATTAACTTTAACACAGAGTTATAATAATAATAATGATAATAATAATAATATAATAATAAATATAATAATATAAAAATAGAATAATAATAATAATAAACAGAAAAATTAACATGGGTTGGGAAATATATTGTTGTTCCTGTGCATAAATAAAAAAAGAGTATTCTACCCGTAGAAACACTTGTCAAAGTACTGGTACACATTTTCACATTTTAATTTACAATATATATTACATGTATTTATTTGATGTCATATCACAGCCTTTCATACAATGGAACAGACATATATAGCCAGTCCTTTATATGTGCTTCCTTTATGTAGCCAATAGGAAAAGGGGGGGGGGGGTAAGGAAAGAGTTGCACCAGTTGTCACAAGAGCACATGTCTAATTACCTTTATTGAGATTGGTCAGTCTATTGCAAGAAAATGAAGCATGGAGTTAGAGATTATTGCAAAATGAATAGAAATTGCTTTCGCTGCTCCCTCATCTAAATTGGAATGAGAGAGCATGTAGAATTATTTAATGTAAGAGCCAAAATTCAAATTTATTGTAGAATGCCCAACATATTTTGATGGCATTACTGAATGGGGTGAAGGGTTCTGTTATTGGCATCTTTCTTAGAATGCGAGTGTGATATTGCACTTTTTTGTTTAAAGGAGTTGCTCAGTCCAGCATATTTTTTCATAATAAACAGTTGTCTCTGGTTTTGATGTAGGTACTCCCAGACTTTATAATAAAGCCCTTGTTTTGTATTAGAATTATTTGAATGCATGTTCCACTTTCTTGTTTATGTAGCATAATAATGTGCCTAGTCGA
>BEXV01000188.1:6736-19365 GCA_003118195.1 Hemicentrotus pulcherrimus | reverse complement strand
CTATTTTCTCTCTTTCTCTCTCTCTCTTTTATCTCCTTTCTCCTCTTGAAGTGTGTTTGAAGAGCTGCTTTCTCACCACAGTCTGAAATGTTATGAAGTGCTCCATCCCATGACAGTGAATATGTGGTCTGAAAATATCAAGTGTGCATGGCGCAACGTGCTGTGGTCGACCACACCTTCACAGTTTTCAACAATATTGTTCTTTATATATGTAATGCTTCCTGGGAGAAATTTCAATTATTTAAACATATTTGTGGCTTACACCAAGTAAATAAGATCGATTGATCGATCTGAACTGAAAAACAAGTCAGGAAAAATCTTGGAACCAGCGAGTCGCTGCCTGTCAAGCAGTAGATGGCAGGTTCAAGTCCTGCTGGTTCCAAGATGTTTTTTTTAATACAGATTGATCAATTGATTTTATTTACTGGGTGTAAGCCGCAAATATGTATAAATAATATTGTTCTTGTTGAAACACATCTAATCTTTTATAATATCAAAGAGACCATTTATGAAAACACTTTTCGTAACACAAGACAGTAATATACAATGGCATCGTATAAAAGCATACTAAGACCATCTAACCAGCTATAGGTCTCACAGTCTGAAAATGTGACTCATTTTCTTTTTTGTGAAGACAATTTGCACTGTGATATACAGGCACCTTTAGCAATATCAGAGACCCAAAATATTCACAGACCGTAGTGAATTAACACACCTTTTTATCATGCTACAGAAGAAAAAAACATTTGACTAGTTTATGATTTGCAATTAAATGATTATTTATATAATGTCATAGCAGATTTAAACTTTGTCATTTGATGATTAAAAATTGTTCCATTATCTTAATGGACTACTAATACTAATAGAAATTAAGATAATTTTAAAACACATCTTTATTCAAGAGGATAGTTTGTAGTTCTTAATGCACTTTGTGATGTTGTTGGGGGGGGGGGGCTGAGATTTCAGATAGACAGCCACTTTAATGGTCTTCACACCTCTCTGATTACACCACAGATATTAGGGTTAACAAAGTTGATTGTGTGTAAATTGCATTTACATGGGGCACTGGGTGTGTTTTGTTTTGTTTTAGTACTTGCTTGAAAAGTGTTTACCATCTATTGGAAACTGTGTAGTGTTTTCACATCTAAGCATGATGATAGCTCTGTAAAATACCCATTTTTAATGTTGTAAAATGTCCCTAGTAGTGTTCAGATGTGTCAGTATTGAGACTCTATCATTATTTACATTTTTATTTGTTAATATATGATATATTTCTAGGAGAAATTTAATTATCTTCTAAAATACGAAGGCATAGTCTTTTGAAAAAGTTTTCTGCTAATCGCTAGAATAAGTGGAGAATAAAAGTATTGTTTTGTATTGACTCAGCCTTTTCATAGTACCTCTACATGTAGCAGACGATCTCATTAATTCTTAGCCGCTGGCATTATGTTGCCATAGCAATGAACCAACAGGGAATCAGGATCAAACAGGAAATTTGAAACTACCTTTCCTGGATCCCCTGCTAGAATAGAATACATACATCGTCATTTGACTACTTAAGTTGCAAGATAAGGGGAAGGCTATAAATCGCTATAGTTGTGTTTTGAGGAGACGGATGAATAAGGATGTTAGCACTGTTAAAGCATATCTTGTTGATTGGTGTATTGTAATGTAATTATGTACCTAAATTGGAAATGTACAAAACACATGTAGACTATAAGACCACCACATACTATACAATTCTTCTGTTATCCACTTTTTATCCAGTAATTGTTATGACATGAGATATGGATATTTGAATGTATATTATCGTCCTGATTGAAGTTTTGAATAATATTAAATATATAAAGAATCAGTATTTTGAGCATTGTATACCTTCTTGTTGTAATTAATGTAAGACAAGTTGATAGGGTTCAATGATTCAAAACTACTTTTAAAAAAATAATCATTTAATTAATTGATTGATGATATTTGTACTTAGTAGTCAATGACATTTTACTGCAGCTTTAATTTGCATGTAAAGCAGTCTGTATTTGGAATCTATCTACATGTATCTCACTTGTAGCATAGACCACTGTAAACTCATTAAAGAGCACACAAATTGTCTGTTTTTGTTTTTTCTCTTCAGTCCACACGTAAAGCCACCAATATTATGATTGGTTGGCCGAATGCGAAAGAGAGAAATGATACAGTTATGCCTTTAATGTATATGCACCACAACATTCATGTATATGTATCTTATTTGGTAGCAATCCACTGCAGACCAATTAGAAAGAAATTGTGTCTGGATTTTAGTCTTCAGTCTATGCTCTGTCAAAATTTAATGCCAACAAAATTACGACCGCTTTGCCAAATGCGAAAGGGAGAAATGATGTTGTGATGATTGATGCTTTTTGCTGATAAAGTCCACCTGGAGTCTGAATATTTTTTTCTCCTTCATGTTTGTACTCTGTGTAAGCCGAGGAAAGATCGTCCATATTCGTGATCCCCTAGGTGTGTGATTGTGGACTCCAGAGGGCAGTATTCCACTAAGGATGTTGTAGACATTGGCTACTGATGTGAATTCCTAGTGGGAACAATGTCTCACAAAGCCATCATGGGCTTTTCTAAAGTTCTCCTTTTTCACTTTACTGGTATATAAATTGTATGGCTGATGATATAGATTACTCTGTATTTTATTTCACTGTTTTGTTGTATGATTGTTTATTTGCTTTGATTGTATTTTTATGAAAACGAAATAAATAAACAATTGATGAAGAAAAATCACTGAATTCATTGATTTGTGTCCTGAACAGAGCTTAAAAAGCAATGACACAAAAGGGCTTGTTCAGATATAATTAGTTAACCACTGCAAAAACAATGGGGCATTCTGTTTTTAACTTGTAATCAAATGGCAATCAACAACAACAAAGGTCCTGCACTTATTCATTGAGCTCTGTGTGATAATCTACAGGAATGAAAAGCAAACTACTCTTTACGTCAGCGTTTTTTAAAACTCATTTTTTCAGTGAATGTTACTTTTTTGGTTGTGACATGCTCTGATGTTCAGGCGCGAGGCCTGCTTTGAACACTCCAATATTTTTTTTTGATGCTATTTGACTTCACCCTTCTGAATGCTGAATCTAGTGTAAAATGGGCCTTCATTTTCAAGACGTGAGTTCTTTATTCCAAGCTTGTATTGCTTAACATTTGCAAAATTATTGTTGTTATCTCTTTATTGGGCGACAAAAAAAAAAAAAAGATTTAAAAAGGAAAGCACCAAACAAACAAAGAACCAGCCAATTCTTCATAAGATAATAATCTCTTATTGATCATCCATTTGTAATAGAAGAATTAAGTCCTTTGCATCTCGACTTCATTTACTATTTATTATTCATTTACGTTAGTTCCTGGACATCAAAAATCCACACTAAAACCTGTGGGGGCATTTGTCACAAGAGGGCGGTAGACACTCTAGGTTTACATAACAGATACATTTATCTTGTGTAGATATGAAGTGATAGTTTACTCTATAGCTTCTGGATGCATCATCATTGTGCTCACTATGACCAACAGAGGGCAGCAGGTCACACACAATGTACACAGCTACCTTGTAACATCTACTGTCATTGAAAAGTCTGAATACATATTGATTTTTTTGTCATGCATAAATATCCTTGTTATTGTCATCAACAAAACTATTTTCTAGGAATTAAGATTGAAACTTCATGCTTTTTATTGGCTATTAGGACCAAAAATTAGTTATGCATTTGTTCTTATAGCAAATACTTCTACAATGCACAGGGGTCTAGCAATGTACGGGGGTCTAGCAATGTACAAACAAAATAACATAATAGAATCAACAGAGGCCATTTATTATATGTTAACAAAAATAATATTCTGAAATGTTCTTACCAATTTTTATTTCATCCATTTATGTGTTTGATGGAAATCTATATATTTCACTGTTATTTCACCCATTTATTTGTTTGATGGAATATATCTTTTACTTTTATTTCATCCATCAATGTGTTTGATAAATTTGTTCTTTTACTGTTATTTCATCCATTCATGTGTTTATCTTTTACCACAATTATGATTCTCAATATGAATCTGTGAAACTTTTTAAACTTGAACATCAAACATTTCAGAGGCTAAATGTTAAATACATAACCAAACGGCAGATGATATTGTAAACAGCCTGCCCTATTTTCATCCTTCAATCCATTTGTGTTTTTTTGAAGGAATTTTTCTTTACAACCCATCAAAGTTCTGCAAAAGCCTTTGCTTGCGTGCACATCTGCACTGCACAGCTGTGTTGAATTTGATACAGGAGGCAATGCGTTCTTGTGATTTGACATAGCATTCCTAAGCATCATAGGAGGGAATAGATTGTCAAGTTTGATGTTTTTTACCTCGTTGAAGGTAGAATCACATGTCCTTCAATATCCCAAGTACCTAGTTATTTGGTTGCAAGATGGCCTACTAGTAAAAAAACATGGCCAAATCACAATTCAAGTTTCTATGGAATACTTTGACTAGTCGTGAAGTACTTTAATTGTTTAATAATTTGGTGTAGGATGTCAGAAATCAGATTCCCAAAGTGTTAAAGAAAGGACAGCTAATGTTTCTTTTCAACAAATGATCATAATATATGTTCATAATTAAAGCAATGGATTTGAGGGAATTTGGGGGTACTGCCATTACAATAATCGTCTTGTTTAAGTCTTATTTAATCTAGGGGAATTCAGTTTTTCCTGATAAAGAAAAAGGAAAATAAAAGTGTTTTCCCCTTTTATACCAAACTAAACCAAAACTAGGTCATTTGAATATATGCTAGCCTTTTTGAGCCTGTCTGTATAATTATTTGTTGTTTGCCAGCTGTGTATTGAAAGTATTTTGTCTGGGCAGTTTGACATTTTTGTTTCATTAATTTTTCACTCACATGATTTTCTGAACACTGTCTTCATCTCTTTCATTAGTGTCTTTGTAGGTGTGTCTTTTTGGATTTCTTTGTGCCTCTGTCTCTTGGTAGTGTAGGGTAATTGTGTATACAGCACAAATTAAAATTTAAAAAATGATTTTACTATCTTTCCTTCCATTTCCTATTCTTCTCATTTTACTATCATATTTTGTCAATCCCAGCTGCATATTTGATATCTCTTTGTTCTATCCTCCTACTGTTTCTGTTCATTGTTCCTTTCTCTGTATTCCCATCTAACAATTCTCCTGTAAATCACTATGTTATCATCCTATTTCCCAATCATTTTTAATTATATTCTACCGCTTTTTCATCATTCTTCTTCTACTCATGATAGTATCACCTTTTTTCTATCCAAACTTTCTATTTTTCTTTTTTTTTAACTCTCTATCCTGTACATTAAGTTGTCTTTTCTAATCTTCTTATCCTTTTCATAACCACATCTTCCGTATCATCTTCCCTAACATCTTTTCTTCCATCTCTCCATCCCCTCTATCCTCCTATCTTTCAAATTAATCCTTCTACTACTTCTTAATTTTATCTCATCCAAGATTTTCCTTACCATCCCCCGTCTATCCATCATGTCACCATCCTTTAATATTATCTCCTGTCTTTTTAATGTCTTACTTCTCCATTTTGCTATCTTTTCATTCCATCCTTGTATCTTTCCATCCTTCCCTCATCTTTTACTCCTGTACCATCCCATTATTCCTCTCCTTTCTATTTTTCTCATCCCTCTTTCCACACATCATCTTAGACCGTCATTTCCTTCAAGTTTACTCCTCATTTCATTTTAGAATCTTTCCACTCTCGTCAAATTCAATACTCCAATGTCAGTAAATTACATTACAATCTATTTCTTTCACTCCCCCTCCCTCTCCCTCTCCCTCCCCCTCTCGTTCTTCCAACTCTCACTCACCATCTCGTGTGACGTCATTTCATTGCCCATGGTTGCCAAGGGCAACCAGATACTGTTCCTCTAATAATGACTCCCCATCGAGCATGAAATTGTTGGGATTGTTTCCTTTGAAACTTTACTCAGACGGGGTCAGGCAGGATCACATATTCCTTCTAACTTAATTTTCATTAGAAAAGTAACTTCACGTATCACACAATTATTAACTAGCTTTTATCATTGCATGAGCAATTTTCTATTTCTGTGCAGCACTGCGGCGTCATATTGTTTGGATTAGGTAATGTTTGTAGAAATACATTCACCCTAACTTCGTATAACTTTAATGATCAATGCATATTAATAGAACGATAGACTATTTCATCATGGTGACTTTAAAACTTTCAAATGTAAATCCAGATGTTCTTGCACAGATGCCATTTGGAATCATTTTTACCAATCAGGCAAACTTTAATATGTATTTAAGATATGGCAATATTTGATGGTTTTCCCCCATTTAATCTTGACTTTAAAATTCAACTCTAAAATTTAATTTTTGGACAGGCTATGCAAAAGTAATATAAGGCTAATGTAAGATACATCTGTTTCATTATAAATTGAAATTAAAATATTGTAATATATATCAGATGATAGATTCAGTGTGTGGGACAATACTTTATGTAGAAAGAGAAATGCATTTTTGTGACCCTCTCTGAAAGATGACTCATGGGGCTTTTCTGTGCTTGTATTTCCAAAAGCACTATGTTCATACACTCTTAATCTACCAAAGAATTAGCTGATTATAGGTTTAAAGTCCCATCCTTTGAAGAAAAAAACTAATCATTTAAAAGAAGCCAAAGCTCGGTACTGAATTCCTCAAATCACATTGTTTACTTCACCACGATATTTGCTTGGGCATGTTTAGTTTAAAGTGAAGGGAAAAGAACACATTCCTCACTATTTGTTTGGTTTTGTGTGCGGTTAATGTCTGAGGTGAAATATGCCAAAGATGCGTGCCGATCTGAAGAGTGAATACGTGGAGATTAGGTTGCTGCTAGTCTGACAGCAGAATGACGTCACTGAATCAAGTGACCTCCGATTGACCTCTGGATTGGTGCTAAACGGGATCCTGTAACCAGGGTATCTGTATCTGTTTTGGTTTAGGCGGAGAAGTTGCCAAAGATGTTTGAGGAAAAGATTTGGAGGGAGTGAAATAGGAAGAGGTAGTGGAAGAAAGGGAGGGTGTAGTTTAGGCTTTTACCCTTCATCTGCTTCGGATTAAAATCCTAGACTATAACAATACTGATAATGTTGATGAAGGTGGTTATAATGATGATGATGAGGATGATGATGATGATATTAATCAAAAACACTATAGCAACACCACCACCACCAACAACAGTAATACGATTAAGAATAATAAGAATATTCTGTTTATTCTGGGAGGCCTCGTCAGCATCAATCTTCCTGGGAGACCTGCAATTATTACATCAGCAATTGCTAGGAACCTTTTGACACCTGGGTTGAGAGTGGCAAATGTGGATCAATGCCTTTCCAAAACATTTTACTGTTGGGTTTTGGATTCAGACCTTCTGTCCCTTAGATTGAGAGTCGGGTGAATGAACCACCACATAATCTCTACATTAGGTGTCGTGTTATGGCACAATTTTTTGAAGTATATTGCACATATAACAAAGGTTGATGGTGACAATCAGCCATTTGCCTTTAATTGACCAAAGACTGAATGAGGCATTGGGGAAGTTATTTAACCCCCTCACAATTTGTTTTGAAACTCAAGTTTGATTGTATATATCTTTGTTATGCAGTAGGCTTGCAGATGCACAATGTGAGAGAGAGGGAGGATTGGGGAGTCCTGAAAAGGACTCTCGGTAATCTTTTTTGAGGGTGTGCAGTCCTGAAAGGACTTTGGGTGTAGTCTTGAAAAAGACTGTTGGTTATCTTTATTAGCTTATAGTTCTAAGGAGAACTACATGTATAGTGCTTGGAGTGGATGGGTGGCGGGAGTGGCTCGACATTTCAAACATATATCTTTCTTGTTATGCAGTAATCTTTGCTATGTTTAATATCATTAGAAAGTGTTTATCCTTCTTTAAGAAGATATCTCATTTCTTATGATTTGTTAGTCCTCGAATGCGCATTTTATCAAAATAAGAAACAAGGTCAAATGTGAAAAATTGCAAAATGCTCTGCTCTTGTTTGGCTTTGCTGTGTAGCGAGTTTTAGTGCACTGCATAACAATACCAGAGCCTTCCAGCTCTTGCAACTTTTCACTTTTGTCCCTGCCCCTTAATCTGTTATACTGCCCACTCCATAGGTGTGTTCTCCCCCTTTAAGCTCTGATTAGCAAGGGAAGTGCCCCACACACTGAGATGATAATTTTCCATCGGTCTCCCGACAGGCCGCGGCGCCTTCACGGTCAAAGCATGATCGATGCACAAGAACCGCGACGCCTCTTGAGACTCCATGCTGTGTCTGGTCGAAGGAGTCCAAGCCAATGCTAGCTCTGACCAAAGAGCTGGGGGGTGTTTCACAAAGATCCTAGGTTGAACTTATCTCTAAGTTGGACTTAACAATTATGGAAAGCTGTTAGCATCTTTGAAAATATGCTGTAAAAGTTATTGTAAAAGGCATAAAATGTTGATTCAAATCATTCCTGTTTTCTTTAATCAAAGATATTTCATGTTCTTGATGTAGAATTTATGACAATTCTAAAATATTTGAATTTGTGCTTTTGAATATATTTTATTTTAAGGCTACAAATGGGTCTCCATAATTTTTAAGTCCAAATTAGAGTTCAGTTTGACTTAGGATCTTTGTGGAACACACCCCTGTTCTTTCCAAACATTCCTCCCTCTATCTCCATTTACTGCTAGGTCTGTATTCTGCTAATTCAGAAAAACCCATCCCTGGGTGTCAAGTCATGTTAAACAAAGTAAAATTTAGATGTCACACTAAATTCCTTTGTTAAACCTGGGAATCGTTTCACAGAGCCTCTTGACAAATGACAAAAATCAGTGACAAATCTGCGAAAAACCAATCAGAAGCAAGGATTTCACATGCTTATATCAAGCATTGTCATTTGTCGCTGATGACAAATTTTGTGAAATGGGACCCTGGTTTTGAACAAAAGCGTAAGCCCAATGTTGTATGAAAGTATTCTCTATACTAATAAAGGGATGTTCTTTTTCACATCATTAGCAAGTAGGTATCGTTATGTAAAGGGGAAGGTTGGTCATGTGACTGACGGGTGATCTTGCTGTCACGGTGATTACAATGTCGACACCTCAAGTCTATACCTCAGTCGTGATGTTGCATTTCTCCAGATCGCTGTTTCCCTCTCGCAGCTGCCCGGATGCATGCTGGGCTTGAGTTAGCATGAAAGTGTCGCGGCATGAAACCCAGGCAAAATGCAACAGGGAGAGTGGAAAGAAATAGATAGCACTGTCGGCTTAGTGGAGCAAAAGCAGACAATTAGAACAACTTTTGTTTCTCCCTTTCCATGTTTCAGAAATGGGAATGACTGTCATTTAGAAAAATGAGAACAGTGGTTAGCTGGCCAACTGTTGTCTGAGAGATACAATCTGGGTCATTCAAAACATTAGGTGTCAACTGAAATTGATACGGGGAGAGTTGTTTATATTAAATTAATATCTTTAATCCCTAGAGATGCACAAAATAAAGCTTGGCACCATAGGCCACCTGAGATGACATTCCTTAATCTGTTGCAGACGATGCCAAAGACATTTCAGGCTGGTGTTTTCAACCTTATGCTAAAGAGCACCAACATTTTACCCTAAGGGTTTGAATCCCAGCCTAGCAATAGTGTCTTTTGACAAGACAATGATCACTGCCAAAATGATGTAGGTGCTTCATGAATACCTTTTGTTGGCCCTCTTGGATATAGAATTGTATCTCCTATGCATAAATTAATAATAGATTACATCGTCGGCCTTATGCCAAAAGGGCCTTAACCCGATTTTTGGGGTTATTGAGTTATTAACATCACCTTGTAGATTTCATCATTCTCTTTAAAATGATGTGCTTCACTTGTTGAAATTCGATTTATTTATGAAGATAATTATGAATTTCAAAAGGGCCTTAACGCGTATCTCATCGTTTTCCTTACGCCAAAAGGGCCTTAACCTACACGTATGATCTATTTGCGTTAGGAGGGCCTTTCTGGCAAACCAAAGGTGTCGCGAAACAAGAAAATTTCCTTATGCCAGAAGGGCGCTAACTATGCGCGCGTAATATGCGCGCCCTTTTGGCATAGCGACGCGTAGGTTACGCCCCTTTTTGGCACAATGCCGAGTAGGTTACGGCCCTTCTGGCATAAATACGCTGCATTCAAGCCTTATGCCAAAAGGGCCCTAACATGTTTTTTGCACATAGCATGTACAATTCTGAATATTTTATAACACATTTAACACATTTCATGTAAAACTTAATAACTTAACATATTTATCGAAATCGGCTTCAAAAACAAAAAAACGACCACAAACTTTTGATTATTATAGAGGCCAAAACCTTTAAACGCGATTATCTTGGAATGGCCAAAAACAGTTAAGGCCCTTTTGGCATAAGGCCGACGACATATTCTTTCATGAACACATACATATCCAGCAGTCATCTCAATGGGTTTTACAGATTTGTACAAATGACCTTTATCTCCCCATGCGCAGAAAGTATCTCCAAAGTGGCTTATTTACCTAATATAGCATCACCATTTTGTTAATCTTATACCTCGCCCATTCACACTCTGCATCAAATATTTAATCTTCTTAAGTTCGGAGACTGAAACTTACAAATAAATTCTCACAGAATCAAACAAAACTGACACTGAATGTTCAATTCAGTTCAAATCAATTCAATTCAATTTATTCACTCATTAAAACCACATAAGAACCACATAAAATACAAATACAAAAATATCGAATTACAAACATCGTGACAATAAATACAAGTGGTTTAAAATAAGTCGGGACAATTGAAAGACTAAAAATCTTGTAAATTTCATTCCTACATTGAACATTATAAGTTACTTTACCCTCTAAAAATTGAGGACAAAAATCAAATTACAACCCCAATATCAGGTGTTTGGCACAAAAGACAGCTTAGACGGTACAACGGCAATGATGGAATAAAAAGGTAAATAGAGAAAGGGGATGATAGAAGGGCAAGTAAGTGCAAAGAGAGAGAGAGAGAGAGAGAGAGAGAACATAGAAGAAAATAGATGGGCAAGAGAATTTGATGAATCAACTTAAGGAATCAAGATAATACTGGTACATAAATAAGGGAGTTTACAGATAGCACATGGTACAAATGACCCCAATTATCCACAAATCTTTTACACATGGAGAAGTTCCACTTTGAGCATATTAGAATAATGACTGCCAAAGTCTTAGATGTGCTTGATGAATACCTTTTGTTTGCCCTCTTGAAAAGAATACTTCCACCTGCGTATCATAGAATGTACTGTTGGTGCATAAATTAATAATGTTACATAACTTTCATGAGTGCATATCCAGTATTCATCTCTGTGGGTTTTACCTTTTTGGTACAAATGACCTTTATCTGCCCATGCGCGGATTGTATCTGTAAACTCCCTTATTTAATTAATTGACATGTGCCACACAATTTTGTTAAAAAATGTATATTGGCTGAGTTATGAGCATACTTTTAAAAGGATAATGAAAACACCATGTGCTTAACATGAGTCACTATGTCCAAATGAGAGTTTTGGTTTTTATTGAAGATGATGCCCAGGAGGTTTTTGTGCATTTGGTTTTTTATACAAAACCAATCTACTGCAGGAAAAACATTCCAGAATATAAATCATTGCAATTTTCTCTCAAAATACGATTCCCTTACCAGATCTAGAGATAAGCTTTAACTCTCACTGTAACATGGCACTACACAGGTGCAGCTTCATAATCATCTTTTCCTGCAAGAAGGCTGTAAGAGTTGTGTATTGTCAATGGCCGTAGCAGCCTTCTTGCGGGAGACCAATGTCATTTTCACCATGTAGCAATAAGATAGCATACATGACATAACCCAACCTTTTGTTTTTTGTTATAAATAGAGGCTAATTTGTCCAATATAGCAACACTTTAATCAAAACACTTTATCAATAAATCACTGACCAGGCCTCAAATGGTAGCCATCATTAAGAAGAAGAAAAAAAAACTATAAAACTCAAGCACAGACTTCTTTCTTCCTTTGAGCGGTTTGCCAATTCAATTTCAAAGTCTCTTTCTGAAGGGAATTTTCGTGATGACATGTTTAGTTTGGATGTTTGCGGATTGTTTCGGAGTGAAGCTCATAGAAGGTATTTTTAGCAGTGTAATCTGTATCGGCCATCTGTCAGGGATTGGAGATGAGACGGGGAACGTACTTATAAGAGGAGAAAAGAACAAGATGATGCGCCAAGTGGATTGATGTATTACCAGGGCTGGGATTATTGCTGAGGGGGACCATGTGAGACAGACAGAGAGAGAGGGAGAGAGAAGGAGCGAGAGAGAGAGAGAGAGAGAGAGAGAGAGAAAGACAGAGAAATACAGAGAGAGTGAGGGGTAGCACAAAATTTGAAATAAGTAGAATGTAGAAGTAAATAAGGGGAGGGAAAGAGAGAGACAGAGAGAGACAGAGAGAAAAAGAGAGTGAGGGGGTGGCGCAAAATTTGAAATAAGTCAAATCTAGAAGTAAATGAGGGAGAGGGAGAGAAAGAGAGAGTGGGGAGGTTGCACAAAATTTGAA
>BEXV01000187.1:262296-295153 GCA_003118195.1 Hemicentrotus pulcherrimus | reverse complement strand
ATTGTAATGAATATGATTGTGGCAGTAACCGTTCATATTCGATGCATTTACACCAAATCTATTACCCTGACCGATATTGTGGTCTACGTTTCATATTAGCTCGACTTTAGAACGTCGCCTCTCGACCACTCTTCATTTATTGGATATTAGCTGAAGTGCGACATATATGATTCGATCATGAATACAGCCAAGATCGTATGCCAAAAGAACATTAACTCATTCCTTCTTTTTCTTTTACATAGATTTATTGCCCTTTTGGCTGGCCCTCCATATTTGACATGAAGATATTCAATAAACGAATACGAATATAGAAATGATGCTATATATTGGTTCTTCTGTACTTCTAGATCTCCTAGAAATGTCTTTAACACGGCTCAAAGAGAAGTATAGCGGGACTACCATATTTTGAATCATCGTACTAGCAAGAAAGAAGGCTTGAGGGGGCATGAGCCGATTGAAGAAATGATGAATATGACGCCATAGTATTAAGTTCTGAACAACAATCTGTGATCATTTGTTATCATGCAAGTGCGGAAAAACATCAGAGAAATTGTTCCCTGAAAAGCATGGCTCTTTAAATGCCTCCAGATTCTAATTTTGACAAGTAACATCTTAAATATGAGGCCCGATTTTTATGTCACATGTTTGTATTAGACTTAAACATCTGTTTGTGTACAGTGCTTGTTACTTTACCAAACCTGGCCAAATTTCTTTTCATTTTGATGACATCAGAACCTTGCAGTACACACCAATACATGCTTCATGATTAACCTTTTCTGATCCATTCCACACCGTTTCTTTCACAGTGCAATCACATGATTATAACCAACTTCATCTTCAGGTGGAACGAATCTGGAGGCATTTAAAGAGCCATGCTTTTCAGGGAACATTTTCTCTGATGTTTTTTCCGCACTTGCATGATAAAAAATGATCACAAATTGTTGTTCAGAACTTAACACTATGGCGTAATATTCATCATTTCTTCAATCGTCTAATGCCCCCTCATGCCTTCTTTCTTGCTAGTACGATGATTCAAAATATGGTAGTCCCGCTATACTTCTCTTTGAGCCTTGTTAAAGACATTTCTAGGAGATCTAGAAGTACAGAAGAACCAATATATAGCATCATTTCTATATTCGTATTCGTTTATTGAATAATTTATTTCACGCGTTTTTCAAAAAATATGTTGACAAATAAATAGTCGTCATTCAGTATGTGCTCATTGATGAGTGTACAAATGAACGGAATTTTAGTAGCATCTTTGATTTTTGTCACCTGTCTGGACAACCCCCCCCCCCCTAATGTAACGCCTGGCTGGAATGCTCCCCAGGAGTGGAGATTGTGCACACATTGTTTGCTGGCAAGCACTGAATTCAATGACCGAGTTACTAGTATATTTCTAAAGCGCTTAGAGACATTTGTAATAAGCGCTATATATAAATTAAATATTATTATTATTATCATCTCATAAAATATGTCAATAATTTGGAAGAGGAAGTAGAATCGTAAAAATTAATTTAGAACCGAAAGTATTCAGCGACATTTACATTGTAAGTATGTAGGTTACGCATACATTGCTTAATATGGATAGCCATGATGAATAACATCGGTAAAACCAAGCATTGATAAAATAAATCAAAAATAGTGGCCAATTTGGTACGGAAAAAAAGATCCATTGTATTGGGTAGTGCAATACTACAACCATCATTACGTTTCATGATTACAGAAATTATCTGAACCATTGAGAAGGAAAAAGAGGATGCAAAACAAAAAAGGTAGGTAAATGGGTGGGTAGGTGGGTGGGTGGGGGGGGGGGGGTTATTCAATATGAATTGGAGTTGCACTGTCATGGTTTGAGAGCGATTGATCTAACAGAAAACAATATGTAGTGTATATAATAATGTTTTGTCTAGTGTCCTGCCTACCAACAGTTGAGTTCCTCAAGGATCAATAGGCCCTTTGCCTTTTTGTTAAATATTAATGATTTAACCAATACAACACCTTTATAATCATTTGTCCTATTTGCTGATGACTCGAACACACCATAATCTAAACACTTTAGTAAAACGCTTCATAATGTGTAACCAAAATTATCTCTAGGTTTTAATGCAATAAGTTATCCCTTAATATAAATAAAACAAATTTCATGTATTTCAAGCACTCAAAACCTTATGTCATTGAGTTTCCTTACAACATAATTATAGATAATGTCCTTCTCGAAAGAAAGAAAACAACTAAATGTTTGGGTGTCATTTTCGATGAAAATCAAAATTGGAATGAACATATACGTCATATCACTACTTCTATTTCTAGGAATGCTGGTTTATGATATAAAATGAAGAAGCTATTCCCATGTTATACGTTTGTTATGCTTTATAATTCATTGATATTACCGTATATAACATGTTGTAATTTAATATGGGCCATCGGCGCCTAAACCAAAAATAAAATCTATTTATTTTTTTGCAAAAGAAAGCCCTTCGTTCATGTACTGGTTTACCATACTTATCTCACACAAGTCCAATATTTTACAAACTGAAAACCCTAACAGTGTTCGACATAAATACGTTACAAAGTTTACTGATCATGTTTAAAGATAAACTTGAGTTCTGGAAGAAAAAAAAAATGGATTCTCACAGAATCGAACGAAATTTACACTAAATGTTCAAGATTACAAATAGATGTCATGTGCCAAACAATTTTGGAAGAAAATGTTTACTGGCTGAGTAATGAGCATAGAGAGATAAGGAAATCAAAGTTAGCCCCGACACATTTAATGTGTAGTCCCATATACATCTTTCTGTGTACAATACTTGTTACTTTACCAAGACTGGGCCAAATTTATGATTGTGATTACTCCAGAACCTAGCAGTGCACACCAATACTTACATGCTACATGATCAATGTTTCTGATCCATTCTACACCTTTTCTTTCACAATGCAATTGCATTTCCAAAACTCACCTATATCTTTAGGTATTTAAATAACATGCTCTCTTTCATTTCAAAACTTTTACACTATAAACCTCTTTACTCTTACCCTACCCGTAACTCCTCAAATTTCATCTAGTAAACCCTAAACTATATCCATAAGACACCATGGTTCTGACCTATGGAGTTTTCTCCCAAAATCTATTAAATGATGTTGCTTCCTCTATTCATTTAAGGGCAAAGTTAAAACGATGTTATTATCAGAAGACTCAAGGTAAAATTTATGTGTCAACTCTTCAGCCTTAATCATAATGTCATCTCTTCTGTCATTCGAATCATTATCATCATTGTCATCATCATCATTATCATCATCATCATCATCATCATCATCGTCATTTATCACTTTAATTCTGCTACTTTTCCTTTGTCTAATAATAAATAAATATCATCATCATCATCCTCATCTGCATTGTCAATATCACCATCATTACAATTTGTATTTTCAACTACCTATCCGTTTCTGCTTAATGAATGTGTTAATCTATTTCATGAGTTTTGTCTGGGGTTGTTGTATTATCATGCAATCTGCTTACAATGACAGTCCTTCTCCCGCAAATAATTTCATAATGTTGTATAATGTCTGAGGAAATTTAGTATTAATGACAGCTTATCATTTCATTTTTGAAAATAAAAATTTATATATATATATATATATATATTCATATGCTATATGTATTTGCTTATTTATGATTCATTGTCAGAAAATGTACTTTATATCATAATTGATATCGAAAAAACTGCGTACTTCATACATGAATGCAGAAGAAAATATAAATCAAATCAAATAAAAACAAATATTATTGTCTCCTCTGTATACTGCGATATACCGGGCAGATCGTATCGCTAATACACCAATAATTGAAATGGAAAACTGATTATGGTGATTATGGATTCAGTTCCATTGACCTTTTCACTCAATCAAGTTCTTTTGTCAGGATCATAAAAGCTTTAATCATGTAGCTCATTCTGATAACAATAGTCAGATGACAAAACGCGATTTATCATATAGAAGAGTCGATGCATTCATTATTGCAGTTGGTTTGGGGGTATAACCTGTTGGGTGGCTACGGGGGAGATGGGGGCACCGTTGTCTGAAATCAAAAGGTGGATACAAAGAAGAGTGGCGAAAGAGTGAAAAGAAAAGATAGAGGAGAAAAGGGGTATGTGAGAGGGGTGAGAAGAAGATGATAGGACCTCCATTCTCTCCATTCGATGGCCTCGTTCATTCGCATTTCAAATTCATGCACCCCGAAAGACTAAACTGCAGGCACCGAATCTAAGTTGATAAACTCTAATCCTCGAGCAGAACGTAACTCTGCACCAGATCGTGCGGTCAATCGGCAACGTTTTAGTTTTAATTTAACAAAAAGAAAATGGTCCAAGGATTTATGCCTGCAAACTGCCGCAAGAACACCATCATACTATGCCAGTGCCACCCCCACCCCCAGTGGCTGGGGGCAGGCTACGCCACTGGGACTGCTGGGTTTTACTGTCATCAAATTCGATAATGCTGTATAGAGAAAAGACCAATTAGGGCGTTTGGTGTGTGAAGTCGGATGAATGCATCGATACCTTTTCACGCGTGCATGGGTTTTTATCTACACACATGGTACAACGGTTCAATATTGTTGTTCCAACCGCATCCGCATACACAAAGTATCTTTATTTGTTATTCAAAAGCACGCAGGCACACATTTGCAAGGGGGCTTAGATCTCCGGCCCTCAACCCAAAACTGTCCAGATTTTTTTTAGTGAAAGAGAGTGAAAGAGTAAATAATATTGACACTTTTGTGTTTTGAATATTAAAATTCGTCATGAAAAAAAATATATCCTGTACTAGGACATGAGGTAAGGGATGACAAATTTTTAATTTCCGGGATGGCCTGTCCCCAGCCCTTACCTGCCCCTTTTCGTACGCCAATTTTCATATCAATGATATTTTGCATCGAAACAATGATTTTGTCTGAAATTTGCTCAGCTAGAAATCTTTGTCTTCCGAAATCGTAGAAAGCCATTTCCCTGTTTGATTATGTCTTATATTTCTGAGGCTTTTACTGATCGCCTACATAAGGAAACAACATGATTTAAACCCTGAAGGAATTCGAATATGTTTTCAAATAAGCATGAATTATACATGGCACAATGTTTATGTCTGGAGGCAAGTATATGCATTTGGAGTATGTTTGTATGATTCAGAAAATGATGTTGTTTATTTTCAGACCGACTAGGATTGAACTGATTCGGATTCGCCTAAGCTTTCTGTAAACCACTTTGCCGTTCATAATGTGAAGGATTTTAAAGGGGGAATAAGTTCTGGGAAAGGCGGAAATAGTTTTGTTAATAGCTCAAATACCCTCACTTTTGAAATAAGCCACGAAACACCTGAAGTGTTTTACCCCTTTATGGGTTATGCAGTTCATGAGTTTTTAAGGAAGAGTGATTCAATTTATCTAATTTCTGACAATTTTGATTACTTTCAAAACTAACAGTTAAAAACCGTTTTGCGATTTATATAATCACCCTTTCCCACTTTATGTTTGGAAAAAGCATGACCTGGGTCCCTCCTTATTTGCTCTTGATATTAATCGCAACTATATACATAAGAGATAGGGGTCTGTAAACTTGCTATTGATTTGGATCGATCGCAACTCTTCATAAGACGGTGCTCAGAAGTCACCTTTAACTTTACCCCGTGTAGGATAACTTTGAAAAATTGAGCACTGTGGTAACTTCCCTTTGCCTATAATGATGTTTTACTGTGGCAAATAAATTAAAGCTCATGTTGTTACTTTGTATGGCTCCCTTTTTCAATCATTCTCTATTTACTATCATGAATACATTTTTAGTGAGGCACATCGAGGACATAATTGCAAGTTGAACCCCGCCTTCCGCCCCATCCTCCCCCAAAATAGTCTTCCAGAACCGTGCCTACTAACCGGGATAACAAAATCATTGTAAAATTTTCATTTGAAAGTTCACGGAAACTAACGTGATCATAACGTCCTGCTCAGTAAAACATTTGCCTATTTTCAATAAGTTCAAACTCCGTGTACATCCCCGTTTTCGCTCTCACGTCTTTACAGATTATACGGGTTAATCTAATTCAGAGAATATTCCAAAAATATTCCAAAAATATTCCATAATAATACTTGTTATCCTGGGTGTTGTGCATTGTTCTTATACTCTGAAACTCCCATGTCCTTCTTTCTAACCTTTATAGTGCACTGACCTACATTATCTGATTGCACATGTTTATTGTGGTCTGATATGTTTTCTTCAATAGAGGCAAAACTCATCATTCTTTCACTATAACTTGGCGTCTTTACTTAATTGCATTGTAACATCGGCTCAGAAGAATGGGGCCTTGATATATCCGCTTTATGCTCTTAGACACAACAATGGCGCCCCACCGTGACTCATAAAAGAATAAAAATTATCGACAAAGAAAGTATACGATTTTGTTTTTATGTCTACTACGCAATAAAAATATCGCATGTTGTCTACAACCGGATTGGCAATGTAGGGTTGTATAGGAAACAAGAATTCAGGATGTGCTTTTTCTCCATGCATTTCTTTTATTTTGCATGCGAGCATTAGTCATTAGCTACTGTTATTTGTTTTATTCTTACCAAACAGGGCCTCATGAAAGACCACCAAATTGATTATGTGCCACCCTGTATAAATATCAGAAATCAACAAAATAAATCAATAATTTAGTGGGTTAAGAGGGGGCTATTCCGTCAAGGAAGACACGCCTCGAAAATGAATGCAAGAACCACAAGCTCCACCAGAAGCCCCCCAATTTATTTTTCGATTTTTTGTCTTTTCTTTTTTCTTTCTCGAACTGCGCCTACTATTATTTCTGTGCCTGCATTCTAATGGCATCGATAACACTTTTGTGGGATACATGACTGCTTATTTTACATAAAGATGGATCTGCAAGTTAGATAGATCCATTTTAATTTTTCTCTTGCAATAGCATACATTGTAGCAAGACAATGAAAGCAAAACATGAAATGATAAAGAATATATTAATTTTGTCCTCGTGTTTTCCCACATTATGTCACATCTTTTCACTTCAGTCCACAAATCGGAAAAGCATGTTTCGTTTGGCTTTCCAACAAAAGCCATTACAGGGCAGTGTCCCCATCGTCCCCATGTATATCGTCCGCAAGCCTCCTGATCTCCATTCACACATTAGCAGGTCAACCGCCCCAACTGAGGCCCCCGCAGAAAATCAAATATCCTTTTATGTGTAAAGGAATACCAAGTTAGGTTGAGCACAATTAGCTGTTTTCGATCGAGCCCCTTGTAAGATAAAGAAATACGAAGTGCCCTATGCTAATGTAATTATTATTTTCTGCTGCGTTAACAAAAGTATTTTTTCAGTCGGCTTATCGGGTCATATGTGAATAGAGCTCTCCTGATCTTCCCACAGAGAAACTTGCGAGCCCGGGTAGATATACCAGTAGCCTGGCAGACAGTCATATTATCTAAACCTACCACATCGCCATGTAAATCAATAAGAAAACAGCCCTAGAACTTGGAACCTTCCCCATCCCTCTTCCGGGCGTTCAACTCTCGACTACAAGTCAACGCACCCTACAGCCTGGGTGAATACCAACCGAATCCAATGGATTCATTACCACGACTAGGCAACAGAGACGAGTCCAAAATGAGTCAATTATATCTAAGCTCTAATTCAAAGCAGACTAATAATGAATATCATGATGGTATTTCGTGTTTTTTTTCTTCTTCTTCTTCAATGATCAATCCATTTGGAGTGCATCAAGAGTGTACTTTTTGATTGATGTGGACTTTTGCCGTTCAACCATGAAGCTATATAATGTATCATTTATATTGGATGTGCTGCCGATTTTATATAGAGAAAAGTTTATGTGCACAGTCACGTTTTTTTATCGTACGCATCGTGGAATGCATTTTAAGAAGTTGGATACAATTTAACATTAGTGATTTAGTTTTGACTTCAAATTGGTTTTCCTTGTCGAAGACGCGAAATTTGCACCCCTTTTAATCCTAAGTTCGAATATAAACATGGACAGACAAATCACGGGAGATATTCAGGATTTTTTATCAGGTTGAAACTAAGGCACCATCACAACATATTTACGTAAAATGACGATGCTAGTCATCAACTGTTATTCCACTAGCCACCCCCATATATATATTTAATTCTGGGTTATTATATCTACTGGGCATTGTCCTTCATTTCTTCTCTTAACTGAGAGAAACAATCTCGATCCACCTTTATGTATTCTTTCATTAGAACACGAACGCAAACACTTTCACGAAATCAATACAATGGCTATTTCAATACCGTATTAATTTACAGATATAAATCATTTTCAGATTAAGTAATCAATGTACTATATTTAAATTGCCCTAGGTTGTCTCTTATTTTTGGAACCCTTTG
The DNA here is from genome assembly GCA_003118195.1 of Hemicentrotus pulcherrimus. Classification (NCBI taxonomy): domain Eukaryota; kingdom Metazoa; phylum Echinodermata; class Echinoidea; order Camarodonta; family Strongylocentrotidae; genus Hemicentrotus; species Hemicentrotus pulcherrimus. Next base: position 286,729 of record BEXV01000187.1, on the reverse strand, counting down.
GGATTGTGTCACCTAAAGCGCCCCTTTGTCCGCTCTGATTATATAGTTCTAATGTTCCATGCCCCTCCCCCTACCACTCCCACCCCCTCGTGGCTCCTTTGCATTTCAGATTATATGACCTTCTTCGTCATTCTTCATGCAGTCATGTAGCGTGGTAGCAGCCAGTAAGGGGCACCGGCATCACTGGGGAGGGGGCTAGTCTTTAGTAGTTGGTGGATAAAATTAAATCAAAATAACCTTTGGTGGCGGGAGGGGTGAGAGGTATCGTCTCATCTTATATATACCTTCCCTTTCCTCCACTTTTCTACGTCTTCTTTCCCCATTTGTGGGGTTATAGTTACGTGGGCAAGGTTCCACATGCTGCCTGTAGACACACCGCTGGCCGCTACCGGGTTCCCTCTCCTTGCGGTTATTGCTCTCATGTTCTATTTCCATCCCTCGTGGCTCATTTCTCTTTAGCTCATCTTAATTATCATCCTCATTCTTCCGTGCCTCTACTCTACACGTATACGCTGTTTGGTTGTGAAGATCTACCTTCTTCTGCCTCTGTTTGTTTTACTTTAAATAACCATGTCTCCGTCTCCTCTTTTTCTGCTTGAACTGGTAACGAGTCAAACCGAATTGACAGGCCAAACATTGATTTTCCACATGGAGGCATCGTTTGGAGAATGATATGCTTGTTGACTCTGGTCGAGAATGTGTCCGATGCAGTGTGACGTCATTTTTCCCCCGCTCAACATTTTTGTTGCACTCGACAAAACATTAATATTCAACCCTGTAGCCACGAATGTCCTTCAGAATCAACCGGAAAACCTCTTGGTATCTTGATGGTGAAGTTCAAGGATGTAACATTGTATGTAATGGGATATTCAAAATTGTCATCAAGTTCTAAAATTGGGATTACTTGGAATTTTACACCTTATTGATCTTGTTTTGGGCAACTTACATTACCTATGAAAGGTGTAATGCCCCAAATCGCCTCTCAATATGATTTTCAGAATGTGAATGTTAAAACAAACAAACAAACAAACAAGAACACGTAAAGAAACAAAAGCACATTATATACAACCAAACAAAATCAGACAACTTCCAAATGGAAGAACATATTAAGAGACAAGACAAATCAGGATTGGGACTTTGTTTGCTTTTCTGAAGGATAAGGAAATTAAGATCCTTTAACAAAATATTGGTTGGCCATTTGAAGAATAGATTTCAAGCTGCATGTATAAAAATTAAAAATGGTGGTATGAGCACAAATTTCACCAACCTCGAAGCCAGGGAATATTTGGGTAAGGAGTGAGCAAATTTGAGATTCCTTTGACAAAAATTGACACAATATTTGCATTGCAAAACCATAAAGGGTGTTCAATTACATTTCACACATTACACATGTATTTGCAATCTCATGAAAGCATCAACTTGAAGGAGTATTTTAAGTTCAAGTTCAGGCTCATTTATGACTATTTTGAAATAACAATGCTTAACATAAAGAACATAACAGGATACATTCCTCTTATTAAAGGGACTGGGTAACATTGTTCAGATGAGAGATAGTGGTTCTAAGGTAGTGACTTAAATGCTAGATGTACAATTAAAGATAATCTGAAAATTTGAGTGAAAACGGATCGATTCCTTAATTCTCCCAACTAGGTCTAGATCTAGATCTATAGAACAATTTAGTTACATTTTAGGTGAATGGAAATCTCACAAAGCAATAAAATGGCTCTGCATTACATTCCAGACATTTAAGTGTTGACAGATTTTTATAGCCTGTTTTATGTCTTTTTTTCATGGAAAAACGGTTGGGAAAATTAAAAAATGGTTGGGAGAATTTACTGTTAATCACTGTTAGAGGGTGCCTCCCATCGACGCCTTCAAAGAAAACCATAGATGTCTTCGTGGTTTGAGAATTTTTAAAGGATTTTTTGCCTGTCAGAGGGTTAGTACAGTAGAAGGAATATAGTATGTAACATTTTATGCACAAATTTATCAATTTTTGTCATCAACCTTCAACAATGTTACCCAGTCCCTTTAAGAATGATGTTTTACGTAAATCTCTGTAAATAGTAATCCACTAAAAAATCCTCACAATCTATCATTTACTTTCAGGATATTTTCTTTCAGATGAATGGACATATTAGGAAGCTACGTGCAAATTATATAGCCTATAAATAACTGATCGTTGTCTATGATTGGGGGTCATTGAAAGAGAATCATTATTTGACTTTTCCATTTATACACAACAAGCACACTTGTCAAATTTACTTTTGACCTTCAAATAGAGTGGAGTTGATCTTAAACTCTACTACACATCTTTTCACATTTTGTTGGGGGTACAGTTGGTGGGGGCGATCTCCGAGCATAGCTTCATTTAAAAATCAGCAGTGCCCGCGGTATTGTACTTAAAGTGCACTGGTTCGGAAGAAAGTTATCTTTACATCTCATCGTTACTCCATCTAACCGATATCCAAGTGACTATCTCGGCATTCAAGTTAAAGGTATATATATATATATATATACCTCAATTCTTAGAATAACAGTTTTTTCATAATCCAAATAATTTCAATCTTAAAAACTACAACATAAACAGTTTAGGTCGGAGACTCAGAACAATCTTCTTGTCTGCTGAATTAATGATAATAATAGAGGTTTCTTGTATATCGCTCTTGTCTGTCTGAATTCCTGGCGCTCTGCATGTATTACCCCGGATTTAGCATGGCTGCCATCACGGCGCTCTAGCATTTCAAAGAATTAATTCCTGCCAGGTACCCATTTACATCGCCTGAGTCGAATGTGGCAAATGTATTTTAATGTCTTGCCAAAGGACATTAGTGCAGCGCCGGGACTCGAAACGCGGACCTTGTGATCCACAGTCCGGTGACGTATCCACTCAACTATGACACCTCTTGTGTATGTTGGAAGGGTGTTTGCTCCCTCTTGTCCAGCCTAAACTTAACGCCCTTTTGTCTGTCAGCATACAATATTATGTTTTCATAGTATGTTACTCCATCGGAAAACGAGGTTCTGCATTATTATGTGAGCAATAATAACTTGAATCTTACATATTGAGACCGCTGATAGCTAATGAATTATGTCTGAGAAATTATGAAGAAAAGATGAAAGCGAAACAAGGAATTCGACAGAAATTGGAAGCGTCAACCGCCACAAATAAAGCATTTCCCCAAGCACGCATATTGGTGTTGGTAATCTTCGGTATAAAAGTGACGCTATCAGGCAGGATTTTGCAAAATTGATTGAACTTTAGCTGATACCATCAGATGTCCATCATTTAAAAATTATCGAGAATGTCTTGGAGACGTTCAATCTTTCGCAAATAGAGATTACCTTTAATTAGGCAGCAGATCATCTAGACGATTCCACCATAATTTTTTGTTGGTACGAGTGTGGGCGTGTATCATGTATTATGCACATTACATATACAACTGATCGACAAACAAGATTTCATGAAATTCATCCATTTCAATTAACGAGGCTTAACGCTGCCCAACATTCTCATATAACAGAATAGGTGTTAAATCTGTAAAATCGGGGCTTCGGATTGCGCTTTAAGGACTGCTTGAACCTTGTAACCAATAGGCTAACAGTTAGCTTTGTCTGAAATTGTGTGGTATATAATATAATATATGGATTCTGAATTATTCAAATTTTCAAAGGAGTCTTTGACCATCCCTCATGTTGAAATGGTGCGAAACGTTGTCTCGTTTTGTTTTAAACATCGCTATTATTTTCTACAGACCAAACCAAACCTCATGTTAATTTTTCAGTCTCATACCAAAATTGATCCCGTATACATACACAAGTACAGCAAAAAATAGGGGTAGCTACCGTAAGCACGTGATTATGTTGATTTCTTTTCTTCCATTTGTCTAAATGTTTTAACCCACACCTAAATAATCATCTTAACATTAGATGCCGTAGCTACACCGAAACATCAGATGTTATTATGAGACATAGGGGGCTACAAGAGCTGATATGATGACTTCGCGCTACCCCCTTTGCTAAGTCTACTTCTCAGCGTCACCCGAACTTAAATTTGAAGAAAGAAAAAAAAATCTCTGCCAATGCCTGTTCATCCATTGTATCGTCTCGCCCTTTAATATCGAAAATATGAATAAATATTTGTAGCTCAATGAGGAGGATATCATATTTTGACGTCTAAAGCCCCGATTGTTCCAATGTCACACTTCCTTCCGACTTTTTATCAAAAATTCAGCATATTTGTTTGTAAATCCATATTTGCGAACGCCGCTATCCTCCCACTCATTGTAATTAGACTTACACGCGCGTGAGAGAGTAATATCCATCGACACTCCCCAAAGAGATCTCTCGCCACACTCGCTCTCTGTGCGAGTTTTGCCGAATGTAGTTCTCGCTTCCACTTGCTTACGATCTAACATAGATAGGCACCGCACTACCTTGCGAGCAGGAAGCCATAGTGTGTCGTCACCGACAACTCTGCCAACACATGTACTTTTGATTTACTATTTCCCTATTGTCAGCTGGCTATTAAATAAACCAATCGCATGTCAATTGATCCGTGATGGCAATTCTGCACAGCCCACAAAATCAAAGAATTCAATTTTCGAAATCATCCGAGTCCTACGCGCGAATGTAATAACGCAATCGGAGAAAAAGGGGCAGATCCCACAATCTCTTCACTTTCTCTCCTCTTGTCACTGCGTTTGGGTTGACACCGTTGCTCTATACCGAGCATTGGATGTTTAATCAAAAGCAGAAAAGTGCGAGGGGGCCGGGAACTCAAGACCCGACACCGATTTGATCTAAGTGCGTGATATTGATTTGACAAACAAATATCAAATATTTTTCCTGTCAGTGCATCGACACACATCTAAATTGGCACCAGACGACCTGCCGACGTGACAGCATTTTGGTGATATCTCTCTCCCGGAAACTCCCGCCATTTCGGCAAGCCATTGGTGATGTTATATATGGTGAGAGATGCAAGTTGGACATAGAACTGGACACAATCAAAGTTAATGGTGGATGCATTCTTACAGACACGTTTGCTCTGGACAGTGGACATAGAAGATTCGGAGCAGGTAAGTCAATAGAAATTTCTTACAATTAAGGCGCCAAGAGCTTTACGTCATGCGCTACTTAATTCCGTTACCCTTTTCCAATTTCAAAGCCGATTGCCCGATATTGCTAGATTTTTTACTAATAATGAGGGCAAGCCCAATGTATTTGATGTCCCGTACCTCACCAAGTATTGAGGAGACATGAATATAATTTGTCATTCAATCTGCCATTCCATTTCATATTTGCTCTTAGACTGATCTAAACTCTTATACGGTAGGGGTATTTACTTCAAGTACACATACGAAATTGTTAGACGCGGTCAGTAACGTATGAGGCTAAAAAAGCTTGGACTTGTCACTGAAAAAGATAATTATCGAAACCTCCCTTGTGCATGAAATTTCTAAACTTAACTTTCTGTTTTAGCTAAGAAGTTATATGCCAATAAATATACCTATACGGTTCGAGCGTCATACATTCTCGGTTGTTGAGCTTGTATCTCCGGTAAGTAATTGGTAGATTATGCGATTCACCTTAATCTCCTCATGAATCTATTCTTAATCTCCTCATGAATCTATTCATAATATCGTCAAATATATTTTATAAAACAAATCTTTATTGGTTTCATTTCCTCATATGCTTACATATTTTGGATGACATTTCAACGAGTTATCCAGGATGGAGTTAACTCATTAAGCGCTTGTTTACCATCGTTATGATAGAGTGTCTAATGTAATATAATTATATAAACTATATTTTAAAAAGCGAAAAAAGACATAGACCTATCGGTTATTCGATATTCATCTATTACAATAGAAAAAGGTGTTGTGGTCGAGTGGATACGTCGCCAGACTGTCGATCACCAGGTCCGCGGTTCGAGTCCCGCCGCCGCACTAATGTCCTTTGGCAAGACATTGATCTACATTTGCCACACTCCACCCAGGTGAAGTAAATGGGTACCTGGTAGGAATCTATTCCTTGAAATGCTAGAGCGCCGTATGGCAGCCGTGCTAACGACAGGGTAATAATCGGGAGCGCCAGGAGGGTCAAATCTGACTGACATGAGCGCTTTACAAGAACCCACTATTATTATTATTATTATTAAAGACATAACAGTTATGAGTAGAGTTATAGAGATGAGCCATGTTTATGTCTCTAAAGTGTCTATATTTTTCTTATACAATTTAAACTTCGCTTTCCTTCTTAGATTTGATTCGAGACGAAGCAAGTGCACGTTTAGTTGAATAGGATCAACCCTCATTGCTTTGGTCGATTGATGGAACAAACAAAATGTCTGCTACAGTCAGCTTTTGTCACATGAACAGAAGTAATGTACATTATACGTAAACGTAATGTGGATAGTCGGTAGCAGATAGAGATAAAAAAAAAAACGCTAGCCCTACGCAACGTGTGAGAAAGCAATGAGAACGCAAGTATTCTGTCAATTTGCGAATATTTCCATGTAGCGCAGGCCTCATGCAATCAACATGATCAAGTACCCTAAACGTTAGTCCATAACTATTGAAATATCGTAATTGCTGAGCCTAAAAATGACATATCAACACCTTTAAGCGTGACCTCGTAAAAGTACAGCTCAAAAACACAACCCATGGTCAACAGGCATGGCAGAGAAGTAACAGAATCAAATTAACGTACGTCATCGTATTACCTCTCAACTGCTGGAGAATGGCGAATGACAGAGTATTCAATTTCGCTATACCTGTACATTGCGAGTACTGTCAGCCTGTAGTATGTTGGTGAAGGCTCTTGGATCCCAAGGGAGCAGTCCTAGGTTCGATTCTAGCTCGGTACTATACACTCTTGGACATTTGTCCCTCCAGATCAATGCGTACAAAATAATTAGGTGGCAATGCTCGGGGTAATAATAATTGCAGAGTCCGCAGGAGAGTAGTATTGATACTGATTTGGTTACGATGAATAAGTCTGAATCATAGTGATTTACCAGCATTATTCGCTAAAGTGTTTCAGATTGGCTTAACCTGTCTGATGATGTCTATAGACTTACATCAATTACGTTTTCAGTTTTATTTTCTTTAATTTTTGTTAAGTAATACACTAAACTCGAAGGATAATATAAAGCTACGCTTAACTGATACGCTCACCACTGAAAACTTTCCCAGCATTTGAAGAAACAATGCGAATAATACCCATTTTGATATATGTATCATTGTTTGAAATACGACTAGCCATTAATTTTAAATAATAGGCATCGTCATCAGCTGACATAGTCCCATTATACCGTTGTTGCTATGTCGGCAACTTTTAAGGGTCACGTGCAATTCTTTAACAATGTGAGAAGGGCCACGGACATGAAGGAGAACGAGTGCTTTCCAAATTTTTTATCTCTCTATTCATTAAAAAGTGAAATGCGTAAATATTCTAAAAATAGAATGAAACGCCGATAATACCAAACAACAACAACAACAAATCCAACACTCAAATATAATAAATATATCATTTTTAAAAAAAAGTAGGGGTGAAAAAAATGTTAAAAGACGCGTATGTCGGGTACTCCTCGGGAAAGTAAGTATTATTTTCCGATCAATGTATTGTAAGTTATGCGTCGAATTCGCATACATATTGGATGTAACATGTCGTGCCCGATCATCCGTAGCCACAATAAAATGTAAATACGACAGTAATAACTATACAGCCCAGGGCTGAGAGTGGCGTTCACATATGCCCTGAAGGTCATGGTTATATCCAGGGATGGCGATTTCTTTTCNTGTTGTTCGGGGGGGGGGGGGGGGGGGGGGGGGGGGCGGGGGCGAAATGTGATGGACGACGCAGGAATACAGATTTTCTACAATATTTACTTGTACATTTTGTACGATATTATGCGAGGGAGCGTAGCGACCGAACGAGAAGATTTTTGCATTTGTCCTAGTCTAAACGTACACTATAGGTCCACCAGAGTCTACACGTGTGTTTCAGTCTTAGTCAGTATTTACTATATATTTTTGTTGTTGCACTTTTTCGAATTTTCCGGGTGTGGGGGACGACCCTCCCCCCCTTTACAATCGAGGGGGACGTGTCCCCTTCTTTCCACGAGATTGCCGCCCCTGGTGATATCTATAATCTAAGTATATCACAAACGTGTTTAGACCTTAGACGTAATAAAAGACTGGGCCGTTATGACAATTACTTAGCGACCATCCCCATTCCCGCAGTTATCTCCAAAGACAATTGCAAAACGGATAACTCAAAATTAAGCAGAACACCCCCAACCCCAGATGATTTCCTTCAAAATTTCACAGCAATGATCATGTCGGTGGCCGAACTGAAGCTATACTAGTGCTCCATTTGAGGGCTTTACCACCGGCGCTTTATTTTTATATTGGTACTGCGACCGAGGTAGATTACTGCCATTCTACATAATTATATAACTCTAATTTATCGAATCAAGTTTAATTGCTCATCAGTACCAGCGTTTACAATGGTCGCACGTTTTGTCTTAAATGCTGAATATACAAGCTTAATATTTTAATCAGCAGTTGAAAATCCCGTGAGATTGGAGGATATATTTACAAGATGACAGAATGTATTGATATTTTGTCAGATTTGGGTATTAGAATTCGTCATAGTGTTTCGCTGTGATTCAATGATTCAATCAATATATAAATTAATAGGATTGATATATAAACTACTGTGTTTGTCATTGTATTTATTAGAAAACCTCAAACAAATTTGTTTTACAAAATACAAGCAAAATAATCATTACACATATGAAAAAATGCAAATAGCTATTGTTTTTTTTTAAACCAGTTTCTTATAGACTATACATGTAAGTGTTAATCTGTCGTTATATGAGTTTCTCTCCTTGCCTTTTCCATCCTTCGTCTCTATGTTTCCGTTTTTCCTCTTTTTATTTCTACTATATATCTCTCTCTCTCTCTCTCTTCCATAGTCCTCTACCTCTCTCTTTCATTGTATTAATGTTACCCTCGACTATAATGTACTTTCCTTTGCTCTTTTCTTTCTTCTCTATACAATATAAACCACCCTGTCTTCCATTCTGCATCATAATGCATTCATAATCCGATAATGCAGCCGTTGCTGTTTGCCAAGCCATGTCGGCTTGCGAGTAAAGACCCTTTATACTATAAGCATTCGTCATGTATCGCGATAAGCACCTTTAAGCTGTGAGCCGACTTCGAATAAAAGGTGTTGTTTATCAGCGTCAGAGTTAAAGGCAGTACGAGTCATTGTGTCAACGAAAATGAAGTACTCAAAGATTACGATAATTTTTTTTCTTCTCCATAATATAGAAATGATCTCTCCTTCCCTCTTCCTCTCTGCACGTTCTCTTCCTGTGCCCCCTTTCTACCTTTCTTCCTTCCTCTCCTAAGTTTGTTATGAATAGCTGCATATTGCATGTACACTGTAGGCCTATTGTTATTCTAATTGTCTAAAGGACGTCAATTCATGCTTCTGCTTAAGACTACCCCTTTTCTGCATAAACACGGTCGTTATCATACATCTAAGGTTATATGATTGTAAAAGTTTATTTGTTGATGTTTATGGAATAAAGAAACTCAACATTAAATCAATTCAAATCAAAAGTACTAACATCAGCAAATAAAACAGACTTGGTATGAATTTATTTAGTTTAGGCAGGAAAGTTGAGTATCATTTGCAGAGTAATGAGCAGTAGAATATGAGGAAGACAGGCTTGTAGCAAGGGACGATCGCACAGGTAATTGATCTGGAACAGTATGTGCCTCCTCATAATCCTATTGGTAGAACTTTAAGAGGAAAGAACAATGCAGACGTATCCGCGAAGGTAACAGAAGTATAAATTAGTATCACACCTAAATTGTGGATGATGCCTTCTTAATTCATAAGCCAGAGTGCTTCCCTTTTTTTTTTCGGAACCACCACAATATATTATTCATTAGACCTGTGATAGAGAACTTTACTGAAATTATACATTTAGAAGGGCCATGTCTGTTTGTATCATGTAGATGTGTCTGGAATAGTGGAAAAGTCACCTTTTGAGCGCCATAAAAATAATGATGGCGCGAAATAAATGCATAATATCATAATAGTTAGGTATACTAGATAACTAATTTAAAGGAACATACATGTACCAAATGGGTATTTTAATGAAGTAGAAAATATAAATGTCTGTATACTGAGCCTGTGCCTATTTTTGACCAGTTTTCAACATTTCTACTTCCACATGGTGTATTATAAACCAAATATTGTATTATATTCTTTTAACTGACAAAATGGGGTGGACTGTAACCAAAAACACCTTTGTTCGTTATGCTCGTTTGACTATGCTTATGCATGTTTGAAATGATACTGTAGATGATAACGATCTGAACTTTTCTAGCGCATTAGACGACGAAGACCCTCTTATACATAAATTATGTTGATCCCAATTTTACTGTGTTATCAGTTGAATCATGAATTTTAATGATAAAACGAAGTAAATATCTGATGTTGCAGAGATGGTGTAAAGTGATGGAATATGTGGATACAGCCGTATATTATGAATTTTTATTTGGTCGGATCTGTATGGATTTAAAGTGATGGATTGATCGTGGATGATTTCTGTGTCACGCTCGCACATTAATGCGCATAAGGATTGTTTCTTTTCTTTTTTCCTCTTTCCCCTCTCTCCTCCCCTCTTCCTCCCCTTTCTCCTTCTCCCTTCTTTCTCTCACACCTCTCTTCCCCCTCTCTCTCTTCCCCCCCCCCTTTGAGGGATTGAGGTAGCGAACTTCAGAAGATAGCGAAAGAGACATAACATAAATAAGAATATAAACATTCAGAAGGAGAAAGTCTAAGAGAGAGAAATAGAGAGGGAGAGAGAGAGAGAGAAAGAGAGAGAGAGAAGATAAAAAGATAGAAAGGAAGAGAAACATAATGTGAAAGGGACAGATAGATAGATTGAGAGAGAAAGAGAGAGAGGACAGAGAGAGAGAGAGAGACGGTGAGAGGGTAGCGAAAGAGAGGAAAAGAAAGAATGTCACGTTTCGATATTCTACTATACTGCAGTTCAATTCCCTTTTGTCTTTTTTTTAAAGAGGGAGGAATGCAATGTGACACACGTGCCTTTTCCAGATTCCCTGGAACCCCTGAGTTATGTAAACCTTTGGTTTCATGTAAAGAAATCTTTTTGTATTGTTAGAAATAGTGTCCTGGACAATGCAAATCCGACCATATCTATTCCTCTGCCAAAACAGTACAGCATGACCCACGATAGTTAACAACTGCATTATTCATACCCCTTGTCCATTTTTAAAAATCTTTTTAAAGTAACTCAAGAATTAAAGGTGGACTGGTTGAATTAGGGTCTTGTTTAATATTTTTAGATGTCTGCTCTAATATGTCACAATCTAAAGAAACATGATTCGGGACAAATACAAGTTCTCATACTTCTCACGACTTGGTAAGGGTATGAATAATTGTGTTTACTGTGCATGTATATCAAGACGATCAAGGATAAATAATGATTCGATTCCAAAACACCTTTCAGAATAAAGTGCAGTGTTTTTTTTTTCTTGTTTAAAGAAGACTTTTAGAATGATTTTAAAGGTTACCAGGGTATCCTGAAGCTACGCGCAACGATTTTTTTTCCTTCTTCACAATTGGTGTTTTTTTTAAAGACATAGTTGGCATGGTTGATATAATCAAACACAAAATTGCCGTAGCGTATCTGTAATGTAAGCATTGGTTAGGGTAAGGGTAATTTCTTGGCTGCTGGCTTCTTGGTTGCATTCTTTGGAGTTGCCGTAGCGTATCTGTAATGTAAGCGTTGGTTAGGGTAAGGGTAGGCGTTTTACCAGTTATTTTATCTTAGACGTCCTGCTTGCTCTTAGCAATTTTTCACAGGCATCAATTAGAACGCAGAAACTATGCATCAATTAGCACATTAATTGACTTTTGTTGGTGAAACCCACTGGGTGTGTTTTTATGTTGTACAGTTAATTGATGTCGCGTTATGCCAAATCGTGGTGGCTACTAATAGAAACTTGTATTTACAGTACTATTTGACCTTTTAAATGTAATGTGGAGGTTGAAAAGGCCTCAAGCTTGTTAAAGTCGAGATACATGTTTATGAATGTGTGTCGGTACGTACAGACACATGGCGAGTATGAATGATAATGTGAGAATTTCCATATTGCTCCGGTTGTCTCATTTCCACCAGCACAAACGTAGCTAGTTCGCCATCTATCGAACGTATATGGCAGACGGCAATCGGCGGATCAGACGACACTTGAAAGTGATTTTGTATGTGAGATTGCTTTGCTAAATATAAAATACAAGAGCCTTTCCATATCTTTAGACTATCAATGATATCTCATAATTAAACAGTTGGTAAAATAAACCTGCCAAACTACATAATACAATGAAATATTTGACTGATAGTAGGGGAGTTTGATGTGGTGCACAATTGCACCCCTCTGTTAATAATCGAATAGTCCATGTTTTTGCTTACCTCGGCAAAATGTTTGCTTTAACTAAATGGAAAAAAAAGGTGGGGGTTGGCTGAAGAAGACATAATGAACCAGGCAGAACTGATCTATGATAATTCATGCTTCTTATCCTTCGTGTGCTTGATCTATAATCTTACAATTGCGTGGTAAATTGAGTCCAAATTTCGACTTGCTGTACATGTGTTATGAAGGCAATGGTGAACTTGCGACCTATTTTAATGAAATTAGGGTGGGTTACCTTTCAAAACTCAATTAGACATGGGGGTTCCAATGAAAGAGCTAGTGATAACGTACGTCGGGGTGGATGTGCTTTTCATTTAAACAAAAACAAAACAAAAAAAGTAAACGATTTTGGGGGTAAAAGTCCATAGGCTAACGTACATGTTACGCCGGTGGACTCTGCCAATAGGGGGCGTTCTCAAATGAGACCAAACGGAGCTATATGTTGCTCTGCTACCTCGCTCTGCTAACACATTTAAAACAAAAAAATATGTTTGAATTTTTTCTCCTAGCAATAAAGATGATAAGCATATACTGATATATACTGATATATTCCTACCATGTTAAGAATAAAATCTGAATAAGAATCAATACACTCCCCGTTTTTAGTACTTGCTGTTGTGTTGCATTCATCTTCCAACTCCCAGCGATGCTTTGTGTCCCACGATCAAACAAACAAAATATACAACAATTCACTACAATATCATTTTAAAGTCGATTTCTTTTCAATTGTTTTAAAAACACTTTTGGCTTTTACCCCGTTAAAATTATTAATGGTCGCGTGATCGTTCTGCAACTGAAAACAAATCAGAAAAAATGGTGATAATGAAAACATGCAGCATAATTATATACATCGTATTTTTAATAATTATGTACTACATAAACAACCCTTCCCAGTTGTTTCCAGACAGATGATCCATCTTGTACTCGCATGAATCCAGAACTTTACCCCATTTTCACGATGAGGAGATTATGATTTCTCATATCCACTACACTTCGCATACGTCTAACAAGAACGTGAGAGAGATAATGTGATGTGAGTGAGAAAGGGAAACATGATCGCCTCATCAAAATTGTGAAAAGAAGACAGCTACAGTGGTTTTGGCATGTAAATAGATGGAAGAATAGCTTGGCAAACATCATCTTGCAAGGAGGAACTGATTGGAGAAGGAAGGGGGGCAGACCAACTAGGACGTGGACTGATAGCACCGAGCAGTGGACGGGCATGTCATTATTTTGAGCAGCTAACTAGAACAGCTGAATATTGGAATTTAAGGAGAATCTGCGCCTCAAAGTACATGTCATTGTCGCCCCAACGGGCTCCAAACTATGGGAAATAAATAGATGGATGATAAGTATAGACTCCTTGTGACCACCCCCCCCCCAATTACCATCTATAATTAACGTAAAAATAATGATACATCAGCTGTAAATTTTAGTGGAAAGAAAGAATATCAAAAATTAACTTTTTGTATTTCGACAAAAAGTTTTTGTGTCGGTAAGATTTCTATTCCGAGGAAAAGTTTGTGCTCATGTCATGAAACTGAAGAATATTTTGATTTTCTCTTGTTAGAATGTTTATTTGCAATCTTCTCGGCACATTTTGCCGAACCACCACTCCCGCCCCCTTTAAAAATGTTACTGCGATATCCCTGGATTCTGGCGTTTGCATATTTTTATGCTGTAGGTCATTACAATACACCTATATATAATGGTGTCTTTAGACTTATTGAACAACAGGTACAGCTCTGTCACCTTGGTACGGGGCAATTTATGACCATAATTGCATAGTGCTTGATTTGGGGTGTTGAATTTCTCTGCCACGCGGGATATGAACTCTTTAGGGGAATTTCCTCTCCTGGTCATCGCAATTTCCACATCATGCGAAGATTGCCACACCCCTTACGGCCGAGATCAAGTGCAAATTACACACCAATAGCTGATGGGTATTAACAGAGAAGTATGGAATGCATGTGTTGACGATTATAGCGTCTCCTGTTCATAGTACAGACGGGCTCTTAAGCAATCAAAGTACCAAACTGCACAAGAATGTCAAAAGTTCAAAATTAATGACTCAAAAACGTAAAAATAGTGAAAAGAACATAGTATCACCCATGATAAGAAACGATAATGGAGGTTTATATATATTTTCCTCTTGTGCTGTTCTTATTAACGGCTCAAAACACTAAAAACAAAGGCGGAAAGAACATAATCTCATCCGAGATTAGAAACGAAAGGGGAAGTTTTTTAAGATAAATTTTCCTGGTGCTGCCCTAACAGTATGTTACCTTGTGACGCACGTTAAATCAGAGAAGAAAAATTTCAATGTGAACAGAGGCGAGTGTAATGCACGATGAGATCTCAGAGAGAATTACAAGTCTCAAATGTGAACGGAACATTATGACAACACATGAAGGTCCCAAATGTGTTGATACTGTTGTCTCACAGATGATTAAATTATTATCTGATAGTGTACTCATCACAGTGTAAACAAAGCTAGATGTCGGAGCAATGTCATAGAGTGAACAGTTTACTACGACACTGATCAAGCATGTCATGAAGAATATTCTAAGATTCGCTAAAAATTAATGGTCAACAGTGTGAAGCACTGTTTTCGTAATGTTTAATGCTAAAAAATAACGGTGTTACACAGTATTGGAGTACACACGCGTAAACACCGCCTTCACATTGTAGTAATGTTGTTTTCACATTGTTTCAAATGTTTTGACACTGGAGCAAGAGAGAGAGAGAGAAAAGGAGAGTTATATATAGAGAGATATAANGGGGGGGGGGGGGGGTTACTACTCACATTGTGACATAGCGAGCATTGTTTATAAAACACTTTTGAACAATATTGAATTGTATACTAAATCGAGTATTGTTTTAACATTGATTTTAATACTGTATTCTGCGTAAACGCGATATGACAATCAGTCTGTATGAATGCAGCTTATACACACATAGTAATGTTATACTAGATACAATAATCACCCTTTCATTTTAATATAAAACACACACGCACTCACTCTCACACACCCACGTACGGATCAGATGGGGTTGATTTCCCAAATGTTCTTCTTTCGTTTGTAGCTTCTTATGTTATTTTCCCCCTTTTTTCCTCATATTATCTAAAATCACACCTTAAAAGAGTTTCTGCATTTACGTCTTATGCTTATTAATCACATTTGCTAAGATTTGAGAGCAAACTCACGATTTCAATCGCAATTACCACGGCAACGAAGACAGCTTGGTATTTCGTCAACAGCCCAGAGAGATTCAATTATAGTTAAGTGCTTTTAACAACATTCTGAACATGACGAAAGTAAATTAATTATCCTCACCAACAGAAGGTTGAGGTAATATTGCGCCTAAGATGGAAATCGCTTCTCGATATAAAATATGAAAGAAGAAGAAGACAATATTTTTGATTCAATGACATATTAAACAAGACTACTCATGAAACGTTCTTTCTTAAATGACAGTTTTCATCCGAGATTTATTAGTGGCATATAATTTTAATACTGCTACCTTGCCACGATGCATATTTCTGCCGGCAAAGGAAAAGCTTTTATTTCTAGCATTTACCCTTTATGTTGAACACGCTGGAAATTATTTCTATAAAATGCGCATATTTCATGCACAGATTTTCATCTGTGATTTATCACAAAATTAACATATATTTTACATGAGTAATACGTTAATGCAAATGTTATACAGAGGGATTCATTCGGAACTTTGCTGGCTCCTTTTTAAAATGATTTTTGAGTTAAACAAAAAAATTGAATGGTAGCTAAATACCTTTAAAAATAGTTATATCATCGATTTCAAAACCAATATATAAAATACTGTTTCCATGAATGAAACGAGCTGTACCGCTGACGCGTTTAGCATTTTATAAGGAGTTAACGTAAACGTAACGTGTTGTGGTTAAATAATTTAGAAATACCCTTCATCAACCTTTCCCTCAAATAATTTAGGTTAAACTTTGATATTGGCCTTTCTGTGAGATATATTTGTAGTACTCCATTATAGGGGAGAGAGGGGATTAGTATCATAAGACTCCGATTGAACATCCAAATGACGTGTGCAATATGATACGTGTGAACACATACGTCCCTAAGAGTAACGTGAATCAATGATTGATGTCGGTTTTCACTTCCGATTCAAGATGCGTTTACACCACGAATATCAAACGTTTTTAGAAACTTGATCTGAACTACGTTTGTTATCTGTCAGATATGCAATAACCCATATGTATTTCTGAGCATGAAATGGCATCAAAGACCGTATGGACACAACTACCATGATCCAAAACGAAACTGATTCTAACCACGAGAGTGCACCGCCATAGTGAAGGTTCTGACAAGAATACATTCGCTAGGTTTGCTTCTCATTACAAGAGCTCAAGCAACATGATGCAAATCATAATCTGATCAGATTCACATAAATCCCAAAGGAAAGAATACAACCTGGTGAACGTTCTGAAAATACTTGCTTTGATTTTGTTCGCATTCCTTGCGATGTGTGATCTCAAGCCATGGTTCTTATAGCAGGGCAACTTACCATATGGACAGCAAACATGATTCAAATAGCAGTTGATTAGAATCACGTAAAATTTAATCGTAAGTTAATCGGAAGCCTCACAGCACTCTCTGACTCACAAATCGCGTTGGCTATCCTTACAGTGTAAGATCAAAGACTTCAGAAACGCTGCTGTTTTGAGCTTATCGAAATAGAGTCTGTCACACCGTATAGACATTTAACATAATTCAGATCAAGGGTTACTGGAATCATGCAACATTCCAACGTAGGAACACCGTCTATCCCTTGCAACGTTCTCACTTTCTGGTCACCCCCGTCCGGATCATCTTAGTTCTGTTACTCCTCAGGGACGTCTCAAGTTTGCCCCCTGTACGTGTCTCACCCACCCCCGTCTTCGAAATCTTCCCGCCTTTTTGGTTCCCTTTCCAATATGACATAAATCAACCACTAGTGACCGACCGAGCATCTATCAAAACGGGGCCCAAGCCGGTACTACAGTTATAATTTTCTTTATAATTTACATTACAATAAGAAATCTGGGTCAAATTTTAAAAAGGAGATTAATTGAATTGGTTTCAAGTTCTAATTGTCGTTAAGCCGTAGTAGTAAAAACATCACGTTCTGTATCTCACCGGTGCTTAATTGTGATCTAGTACAAAAACAACGCTTCAATGCGGGGTATGTGTGTTCGATGGTAGGCTTTTTATTATTGTTTTGCATAAAATAAAGTATAAAATGTTAGCCCTTGGCAATATTCGAAGAAACCAAAACAGGCTTCTATAAACTATGTAATAATTGTTGGATAGACTTTTGAGCTTAAATTAAAAAAAATATATATCAAAAAAACTGAGAAGGTTGTTCTTAAACTCGTGCGCTTTTCGGAAATCTCGTGTTTAGTATTGATTAATCATATAGATATTAGAATGTATTATTTAAGATATTTGTATGCGTCACCGAATCAATTTCAGGCGTTGCCACAAATAGCTTTATTTTTTAAAATTTTTCACAGACATGATTGTGTCCGAACTTGACGAATTATCCACTGTACTGAATTTTTTTTTATTGAATGGTTTGGTACTCCACAATTAGAAGGGGAAATTGAAAAGGGAAATACCGATTTGTCATGTCGGACACTAATTCCCGACTTGACATGTCTTTCGTTAGCGTTCGATGGTATTCAAAGGCAATCTCCCACCATTCTGGTCTCAGACCATTCAAAGGAAGCAACAACAAAAAAATCACCAAGTTTACGACCTTGAAATACATTGTATCACCTTTCAAAACTTCTTGTTTGATCCCCTTTACTTAAACTTGTCGAATTTGTGTCGAAGCAAGTACTAGATGAATATCAAACTAAACCTGAAGAACGCTATAAGCTCATAATTGCGTTAAAGTCACGATGGATTTTGCTTGATCGCGTACTCAAAGGACGAGTCCACATCCGAACGATCCATCATCCAGTGCGAATTATCATGTAAACGAAGCGACTAGCTGCTCAGAGTGAATTGATGGATATGGGAGGGATTCCCACCAGACTGTGAGCCTAATGGCTGTGTGACCTTTCACATGCCAATGCTACAAATCTTGACCATCATTTACTGGAATTCAAGGAAATCCCTTTTTTCTGTTGAACTATTAGGGGGAGAGAGAGAGAGAGAGGAAGAAAGAGAGAGAGAGAGAGAGAGAGTGCGTGCGTGTGTGTGTGTGTGTGAGAGAGAGAGAGAGAGAGAGAGAGAGAGAAAGAAAAAGAGAGCGAAAGAGCGGGAAGGGGGGGGGGGGGTGGAAGGAGATAAAGTTGAGACTAATGAATTCTAAGTAACAGCTTTACGTATTGAATTGTCTTGTTTATTACATATTTTGTTCCAAATTCTCTTGATTCACTATGAAACATCATGTTGAAGGATTTTCCGACGACCTTTTTCTCATCACATTTGTGATATTTTCACCGATATTCAATTATACAAAATAGCTAAATTCCTTACAATACAAGGAGCAATAAGGGCAAAGACTGTTAAAAAAAACGGGAAAAGTCCCCCTCTGTTGCACAATATTGGCTTACTCTTGACAAAATCGGATGCTGTGAAATAATTAGAAAAAAAAAATAGTTCAAGTTCTTCTGAACTGCTTTTTGAGGGTAAAACTTCTAAATATCAGACTTACACCTCGGGTCAAGATTTAAATTCTAGTCAAATACGAAAGACAGGAACAAGGCTGGGTATTTCAGGGATCTTGACAGAGTGCTCAAATTACTTTCTAAATTCAATATTCTCATCTTTTATTCGACAGCGCAGGGAAGGATATCATGGGGACAGTCGTTTGATGAATACATCGAAGATACGAGATGTAATACCTACCTTGATAACATAGATGACGAAAACAAGTAGAATTGAAAGGAGAGAAGTGGAATGAAAGGGATAAAACAAAAATAGATACTTTGTTTACTTGTAATCAAGATGCCTGATTATCGTATTTTAAAGGTTGTCAGTCATAATCAACAAAGTGGATATTCCTAAAACTTGAACTATTTGAAACATGTTTGCATGATGCCATAATATGATCTATAATTATACTCTATATTTTTATTCTGCTGTTGTTATTGTGTTTTGTTTGTTTGTTATTGATGAGGTTGTTGTTGTAAGAGGATCTATTTTGCTGTCAGTTACTTATCTTACACCATAAGTCATTACTCATAAAACATATGATAATAATCGTTATCTAGGGTGGTGGTGGTTATTTTACCTGACTGCTAAGAAAGCATAAATGCTTGTTAGTAAGCAACCAGACGGCCGACGGCTTTAGGTCCTCTCCGAGGGACCTTGTAATGGGGATTAATGCCTTAACAAAGGGCACTAGGACATCGACTTGGTTTCGAACCCGGGTTACCAGATTACGAGATCACTGCTCTACCGACTGAGCTATGGCGCCTCCGAATAATAATAATCGCAGGGCCTGCAGGAAAAACAGCATAAACCTTTCCCGGGTGAACAAAGTTATTATTATGTTTATTATCATTAATGCTTGTATTATCATTATCATTTTTACTATTATTATTATTACTGTAGATTATTTTCAGATAGAACTGGTCTACAAAGCGCTGATGTCCAAGCGTACCCAACAATCCATTTTTGTTTTGTTTGGTCTATTGTTGGTCTAGTGTCGGTCTATTGTTGGTCTGCTGTCGGTCTACTATCGTCTACTGTCGGTCTACTGTCGGTATGCTGTCGGTCTCCTGCCGGTCTACTGTCGGTCTGCTGTCGGTCTGCTGTGAGTCTCGCTTGTGTGACTGAGGCTTTAGCGGAGGTGCCTTGAGCATTCCCCGGGATGGATTTGTCCGCAAAACCGCAATTATTATTGTAATTAGTATATTATTACAATATCGCAAGTATCAGCATTATGCCGAGACCCTCCTGGCGGTTTCTATTATTTCTTACTCCTTAGCGATCTATTTAAATAATTCAAGTAAAGAAATGTATTCATAGAAAGTCGACCGACATGATCTCGTTCTTTGTGTGGTAATAACCATGGTTTCGCCCAAATGGATTGCCTTTCTGAATATTGATTATGCAATGTTGTATCACCTTACTGCGGTTCACAAATCTAGGATATTTTGACAATGACAGAGAGAGAGAGAGAGAGAGAGAGAGAGAGAGAGAAATAGAGAGGGAGAGAGGGGGAGGGAGAGAGGAAGGAACGGAGGGAGCTATAGTAAGGTACGGAATGAGAGAGGTTTTTGGGAATTATAGGTAGATACAGAGAAAGGGTAAAAGAGACAGGGGTGGAGGTAGAAAAGGAAAGGGAGAGATATAGTGAAGAGAGAAGAAAGAGAGAGAGAGAGAGAGAGAGAGAGAGATAAAAAGAGAGAGAGAGAGAGAGATAAAAAGAGAGAGAGAGAGAGAGAGGTCGTTTTTTTTGTATGTGTGTGGGGGGGGGGAGATTTAAATGTACGAATCAAAACATGTTTTGCACAGACGGAGAAAACACGGGGACATAAAAACAATAAACGAAATACAGCAGAAAAGGCAGTTAGCTTTATGGAAATTGATACTTAATGCGGTAGAAAATCAGAGATACAGATATTTTTTTTTATATGAGGACAGAAACAGAAGAAGAAAAAAAAGTCTGATTTTAGCAGAATCTATTTCGTTGTAGGTCCGACCATACAATCAAAAAGAAAATTATATACCCTCTTTAAAAATTCAAATACAATATTTGGAGAAAACAAAAATTACAAATACGCCTGGATCATTATGAGCACTGGTATCTAAAAATCGTCAAAAGGCAAATCATGAGAGAAACATAACAAATTGCTTTGAACAACACAAATAAACTGTGAAATTGCGAATGCTGAGAAATTGCTCCTTTCCAATCTTCATGACTGAGGAATTATGTGGGGACTAGTTAACCTGCTTCACTATGCGTTCTGAATAATATGATCTTCTTGTCTTAACAAAATCTCAATCAAATCGAGGCGTGAGCTGGCATTCATATAGCTTTGATAACTAGAGCGAGAATGATCACCACTTCAAAGGGATTTGAGAAAAAGTTGAAGGAATGTGTACTCTTAATTGTTATTGCAGAGTTGTGATCTTATGTCTGTTAATTGATTCAAGAAGATTACGTTGTCGCGACAAAAACCATCAACCTAATTTTGATTAGATTACAGTTAGTCATGGCGTCGATGCGATTAAGAGACAAGATTTTTTGGGAAATAAGGAGAATGAAGGGAAAGGCGGCTTAGAAAACACTGATGAATTGGAGAGAGAAAAAGAGAGAAAGAGAGAGAGAGAGAGAAAGAGAGAGAGAGAGAGAGGGAGAGAGAGAGAGAAGGTGGGAAAGAGAGACACATGATGGTATGTAGGATGGGTGAAGTGATGTGGGTCTGGACAGGAAAGAGGGTGGGTGGGTACAACAGAGCGTCAACACGGTTAAGAGGAGAAAGAAGTGAAACAAAATAGTGGGGCGAAGAGAGTGAAACTAGTAGTGGGGAGACGAGAGACCAAGAAGAACGATGTGTGTTGTATATACCAAGATACGTGTTCTGAAACAATATAGATGAGAGAGGGAGAGAGAGAGAGAGAGAATGATAGAGGCAGATAGATGAATAGAGAAAGAGTGAGAGAGAGAGATATAGAGATAGGGAGAGAGGGAATGAGAGAGAGAGAGAGGATGAGTGTGTGTGTGTGTGTGTGAGAGAGACAGAGAAACAGACAGAGAGAGAGAGAGAGAGGGAGAAAAGGAAATGGAGAGAGAAGCTGTCATTGATCTACGTGTATAGTGTGTTCATATCTGGTCTAGATAACGTCATAATAGAATGAGTTTTTCTCTAACATTCAAAGCATAATGTATATTTATTTTCAATAGTTATCGACTAGCATAAATTCCTTGATGCATGTTTTGCAAGTATGTATTGGAGATGATTCCTATATACTGTAATTGAATTTAGCCGTTTCGCATAAAGAGAGGTATGGTCGCCCCGATTTATTCTTTGCTTTTCAAGATGAAGTTATGTTTTTTCTTGGCCAAGTATGTGATGAACTATTTGGAATTAATCCTGAATAGTTTGTTTTAATATTTTGTAAATATAAGCAATTTACGTATGATAAAGCTTTGGATTTATCAAAATGATGTGTGATTTACCATATTCGGTTGAAAATGAAACAAAACAGAGAGAACAAATAAAAGGAACGGACAAAGATATGAGTATATGGCTCTACATGTGATATCGACTTTTGTTCCATAAAGGCGGTCATTTCTATGGTCATACGCGTGGCAAAATCGCATCTTACGAGTAATACATTACATTGCTCCTGTAATCAGATGATATTAGTGGTTGTTATTTCACCTAACTGCTAAGAAAGCATGAATTGTTGTTAGTAAGCAACCAGAGGACCGACGGCTTAAGGTCCTCTCCGAGGGTCAGCATATTAATCCACACAACTGAGGAAGGTCATAGTTTACGCCTTTAACTAAACTCAATATACTCTTTAAACAATAAATGCAGACGACCGATATCTATACTTGCAAAAAGGGCGCGCTTACATAATTCACTTTTTAAAATCCCTCATGCTTGACGCCTTCCATCATGAGTTACCTAGGCAACAGACATTTTCTCGTATTAGATTTTCGTGCGACTAGAGGCTTTAATATCAAAGAACCTATACCGATAGGGCCTCGATTGAAATTTATTTTCAGAAAACCAAAATGCTTTACATTAGTTGATTGTTGAAGGAATTAAAGAATACATATCAAATACATATAAAAAGAAAAAGGGAAAGGAAACAGGAAGGAGCAAATTGAGAAAACATGGGAAAGTACAAAACACATTATATACATGTACATCATTGACATGGTCCGTGGGTTGTGACTGTAAAATCATAGGTTTTGCACACAATATGATTTTTTTTGTTGTTGAAAAAGGCGAGTAAGTCTTACCATGAACCATCATTTAATAGTTATTTACTTTCCACAAGCACCAGTCCTGCACCTTTCTAAAATACAAATGATAAGAAAGTTATCATAAAAACCTAAGTCCATTGAAACTCTTTCTGTAAAGGAACTTTCATCCACACATATCGTTTGCACCCTCCTGGAACAAAGAGCTACACACTTGCTTTATGGTACACACTGTAGAGGTAGAAATTACAGGCCCTTGTATATAGTTAAATATCACACAAGACTAGTCCCAACCCCTTATGCTTTGGATATATCTATATCATGTAAAGTAAAGTGATTTACTCTCTGAATATGGCATTTAAAATACTTCTCCTCCATTTCAAACTTTCTTAAACTGACAGATTGACAGAAAAATATATTTCAAATGGATATGTGATATAATTAATAGTGTTAATCATTAATAAAACGTTTTTTTTTTTTTTACAAACAATAGTACTCAAGACTGTCTTAAATTGCAAAACCCATATCGTCCTAATCTTGGCTATTTTCAATACTTTTTTTCCTTCTTACCATTCCAAAGCCAGTAATCGTACATTTACTGCATCCACATAATAGTGTCTTATCTTTCATCAAATCAGCTCATACCACATACATATTTAAGAAATTCTTGAAAATAAATATGCATCTCTTCCTAGAATAGTTCAACCCCTATTCATTTCATTCCTATATAATTTGTATATATTTTAAGTTTAATTCAATTTCATGTGTTATCTATTTTGTTATCGCTTGTTTTCATTATCATTATTATTATTATTAGTAGTATTATTAGTAGTAGTAGTATTAGTAGTTTGTTTTTATTACTAGGCCTATTAGTATTATTGTTGTCATCGTTCTTGTAATCGTATTGATATTTCAAGAATTTTCTTCCTATCTCCTTCTCTCTCTCTCTCTTCACCTTTCTCATTTCCTCC
>BEXV01000187.1:218382-257683 GCA_003118195.1 Hemicentrotus pulcherrimus | reverse complement strand
AGGGAGGGGGGGAGGGTGAGGGATGGGGTCTGTTTTGGGGGAGGTTTTTTGGACCCTATCGGCCAAACGTTTTCCGTTCTCACCCATGTGATAAATCTATCGAATAACAATATGCAGTGTGTGATAATTTCATGACCCTTAATTTTCAAGCCAATACAGATTTTGTAATGTTTCCTCCCATATTGACAGCTCCGCATACTTACAATTAGTACGTACACCTACACCGTTATTCACGCAATTTAATAAATTAGTTGTGATACTATGCATGATATGAGAAAATTCAGACGGGGCACGTCACTGACCGAATATGAGACGATAATTGCCTGAATAATACATGTTTCAAAATCCTCGAGAAGGGGTGGGGATGCAGCCCCCAGTTCCGCCTCCTTACCCTACGATTGTCACAGCTCGGCTAATCTACCATCTCAACAAACCCGCGCATGGGATACTCAAGTTCATCAGCAGATTTGTTCCGAAAATATATTCTTGACAGATAGTATCGAATGTTGTCTTCTTGAATGTAATCATAAAAACGGACCGCTAACAAACACTCGATTTGTTGGAACAAGAGGGGTAATGATTAAATGACATGGACAATTGGGCTCTTCCGTTATTACATGCATGTATTCTGAACAGGTCGAGGGAACTGACCTCCTTCTGTAATAAAGGGCATGTTTCTTTTAATGCCGTTACCAATGCTTAGCCAAATTGACCAAAGTCAACTTATACAGTGCGTCCCAGAAAAAAACGAAACCGAGAAATATCGATGTTATATCATAAGTTAATTACAATGATGATTAATAAATGGTACATGTTTGCAAAGCTTAGATTCTCTTCTTTCATTTGATGCAACTTAAATGATGCATACTTCACGCATGAGTGATTAAAATCAATTTGAAGAAAGGAAACCAAAACATTATTTGGCGGACGGTATCTGAATTTCAAAGGGAAAATCGCATTTCTAGAAAGTTCAATTTCTTTCATATGACACCTCAATCAGGAAAAATGAGCTAGGAATAACACAGTTCTGTTTGTTTAAAGTAGTGCTTGTATTTCCATAATTTGATTAAACGAATTCGTTTTCACTGGCTGCCTGTCGTAGCAACAAACGGACTTGATAAAAGACTTAACTCCCTTTCGTTGACGAACAGCCATAGACGAAAGAATCCATGCATGGATGATTGTCAATGAAACGGAGTTTTTATAAGTCTTTTGTCAATTCATTTTTCCTGATTGAGGTGTCATATGAAAGGGCAGAAACTGAAATTTTCTCTTTGAAATTCAGATAATGTCCGCCAAATTAATTTTATCATTTATGCGTGAAATATGAGTTGCATCAAATGAAACAAGAGGATCTAAGCTTTACAAATATGTGTCAATAATCAATTATAATTATGACTAAGTTATGATCAAACATAGATAATTCTCGGTTTCGTTTTTCCTGTGACGCACTGTATTTAGCCATGCTTCCTATTGAAATTTTCCATACTTCAAGAGAGAGAGAGAGAGAGAAAGAGAGAGAGAGTGGGGTGCGACCCCCCCCCACAGCTGATGTCCTTGTTGATTCATATTTTACCCATCTAGTAGGGCCGGTCCCCCTATCAAACCAGTTCCCTTCCTTCATTAGCTGGAACCACGCTACGCTACAGTTCGGGCTTTCAAACACACATACCTACATATGAATACATGTATGTGTAGAACGTGTTGGAAGGAAAAGTTATCATCGGATATTAAAGTGACTCGTTAACATTGCCTCAGATTCTGAAACAAGATCCTGGATTTAGCTCATGCTGCAATCATAATTATAAACCTTTAGTTCATTCAGGAATTCCATGACTTTTACAAGCCGATCGCCTGTCTTATTATCAAGATATTTATGATTGAAAATTAAAATATTATTTTTCATTTTCCTCATGGTTTTTATTATACTACAGTCTACTTGCGAAAATGAGTATAGTAACACCGGTCACTCAAAGTATTTTACTCTTTGAGGCACTAATGATCATTTTGCAATTTTTGTAGGGCTTCAATAATACACCATATCACAGACGCTGATAACATGTATGGCCATGTATTTCTGATTTATGTAGTAGGTCCATAAACGATGCCTTAAAGGCCATTTCACGTAGTCCCGTTATCATCTGGCAATATCAGCAGTGACTCCACTATTTTGCGAAACTGTTTTTTACCAAATAAAAAGAGATAAAGATAGATGAAAAAGGCCATCATCAAATANACACGTCTGCCCGTGTGTGCTTTCCTCATCTCTTCTATATATCTACCCCAAATGGATCAAATTATAAAGTAATTTGGTGAGGGACGCTGTCCATATATTATCTTGGGAAAACACCTTGTTGTCCCCTGTCCCTCAAATAAACTCAATTACCAATGACCATGACGGGCTAGTTTGATACGTGATGAGATACTATCAAATGGTGTTACTTTTCCAAATTGCCATAATTTCTACGAAACCCTACACACCTTTAGATAGTGAGGGCCATATACGTTATCTTTCGTCTCAAAGATACAGTTGAGTTATGGTCATGCGATCGCTTTGCGAAAGAAGCTGTCTTGAATCAATCGGGGAAACTTGATCATGTAGCAGATAGGTAGTGGTATTTACTCTGAGGTTTTGGAATCATCGAAATTATAAGAAACTGGCCAATTCTTGCTAAAAGTCGAATGCACATCAATACAAATTAGAGAAGAAAAAAAAAAGTCAAATGCACTGTACACAGAAATGTGTATTCGGGACTACGCAAACACGTGGCATAAACGTGAGGTCCACAACCTTTTTTTATACGAGGGCAGTTGAAGACCTCTTGTTGACAGGATAAAAGAAAAGATTTAAAAAGTGTGTTTCATCTTTCCCGGAACTCAACCTGCTAGTCATTTTCCAGAGATGAAAAGGGGCATTTATGAGAAGGGGAAAGGGCAATTTTTCAAATGGGGGCACTTATCATTAGAAAAAAGGGGCTCTAATTAGAAAGGAGGAGAGGCATATGTGAATATATAAGGTGCGCTTAAAAAGGGGGATAGTTATTAAAAGGAGAAGGGGGACTTCTTACAAAGAAAAAGGGGCACTTGTCAAAGTAATAAGGACGAATCTTATATTTTAATAGGGCAATTATCAGAGGTGAAGGGGGCCCCCTATCAAAATTGGAAAGGGGTTCTTCTTTTTCCTGAAAAGGGGCACCTACTGAAGAATAAAAAGGGCAATTATGAGAATGGAAAATTGACACTTATTGCACAGGAAAATGGGAACTTGTCGAAGGAAAAGGGGAACGTGTCAAAATAAACATGTAAGATACACTGCAACGTTAGTCTAAATTACAGTTGGAAATTTGAACCGTTGTGGTCCAGTGGATATATGCGGATAAAAACCATTCAGTTAGGTGAAAATCTAATCTTGTTCTTAATTACAGTCGAAGATTTATTTTCATGGTAGCCAATGTAGGCAATGAGTAGAGAACTGCACTTCAGTGAATACCTGTTTCAGCAGGTACCACCCCTTCTGTTGAACGTAAACTTAGTATGTCTTGGTTCTTTTACTGAAGCCGAGGGTCTCCTTGCCTTCGTCCACCATCCCAATTTAAACAAGATAAATTCAACCTCAGCATAGCAGAGTGGTCCCGAAAGCAGGTGTAGGGGCTAGGTCGGAGGTGTTTCCTAAGACGGGGCACCAATATTTAATTAACCGAAGGAACAAACTCTCTACCACCATGACTATATGTTTCACACAAAACAAACAATCAAGCATGGCTGAACGAGAGGGTGTTGAACCCAACCGTCAAACACCTTCTCATTATATCTTTCTCTCCCTCCCCTTCTCTCTCCCTAACTCTTTCTCTACCTTTCCCCGCCCGCCCGCCCTTCCTACACCCCTCCCACCATCCTTCTCTTATTTCTAGAAGGAAACGGAATATTATCCACAATCAATGAAACTCTATCGTATTGCAGGGAATCTTAACTCTACAGAGTACACTGAAGCCCGCATCGATTAGAAGCCAATTTGCCTCGAACGGTCAGCGATGCAGGAGGATTCCGTCTTGCTTCTGAAGTCATTGACTTGCCCATCCCAACCCTCCTACGTATCCTCAACGCCATCTCCATGTAAAGTAGTATGTCTGTTTTTTTGTGGCGGCATATCGAGTTGCATGTTCAGCCGTGAGTTGTGAAATGAAAATCGCATTTCTCATTCTTGACTCCTGGCTTTCCTCAGAATATGCAACCATTTTTTTTTTCTTCAGTCGTGGTTATTGATTTGTCATATTTTTACATTTTCCATTCCGAGGAAAAGCACATCCTAGTGTTGAACTCACGCTTTCTCTTCCAATATACCCTGCGTGCTTCCATCTTTCTCTTCGTTGCCTAGACTATGTGTTATTTCAGTCGCTTCACAAACATATTTCCAAGTTGAGTACTCGGAATCCTCGAATTGATTAATTGACAGGAGAAATTGTAGGTCAGGATTTCTTAGTTTAAATACGCAGTACAAGAAGACCAGCGTTCCCATATGTTCGTATGAATGTATACGGTAACGGGTCTAGTCCAGACAACCAGGCCAAAGCTTTAGGCCTATAGGTTGCGTTTATCGACCAAATTTTTGGCTAGAATCAGGTTTCTCAAACGTCTTTCAGGCAAATTTAGAAGGTGATAAACGCAAAGCCTATTTTAAAGGGCTTTAGATATGGGCATATCTAAAGACGCAAAAAGGCGTGTTTTGAATGTGACATACAGCCAGAATCACGTTTCTGAGAGATGATAAATGCAAAGCTGTTTTGAACCCCACATACAAATCGGACCTCCCACGGTTAGTTTTCGGTTCGGAGGCAAGTGCGCGCCATGTGTGTGTAGTTGACCTCCGAGAAACTGTCTGCTTCCCGGGTCAAACGGCGCTGCGAAGAGACAAGGCCTTTACTGTGAATCGTGAAGAGACGATAAACGCGACATCCCGCAAAACACGATCGTATAGTGGGGTTCGATAGTGGGGTATGATAGTGGGGTACGATATGTACATATCTAGTGGCAAGCCCCGATAAACGCACCCTATGTCATGTATATCTCAGGCTAGGTGCAGGATTTCCTTGTGGAACTCATACACGTCCAATGTAGCATACGGTAGTATAGTCTGTGGTGATATGCGGAACAGTGGGGTCAGAGTACACAAAGTCGCTTACAGAACTGCTTGTATTTACCGCATACAATAACTAAGTAATGCATACCCCTAATAAATTAGATGTTTTTTGTGTGTCGTAACTCAGGAATGAAAGGTTGACTTGTTGAATAGTTTTAGATGTAAGCTTGAATATGTCACATTCTCAAGTAACCTAAATGGGGACAAATACATTTTCCACAATCTTAAAGAATTTAATACAAAACTTCGTAAGGTATGAATAATTTAGTTGTTCAATGTACATGATATGTGTGCCGTATTTAACACAACATGGAGAGTATGAAGCATTTTCTGCTTCTTTTTATTTCTAAAGCGCGTTTAGTCCATCGTTCTGTTTAATGGTTCACTAAAAGTTTAATCCATTAGTTACGGCTTCATCCAAAACAACGAACTATCATTTGTTTGTTAAACTATAAAGCGTTATGTAAATATTAACTATTATTATCGTATGATTGTTATTAAGAATTTGTTATTATAATATGTATCATATATTATATTGTTGTTATTTGTAGGTTAACATAACTTTAATTTATTTTCTGTTAAGCGCTTAGAAACTTTGTATTAAGCGCTATATAAATGTAATTTATTATTATTATTATTATTATCATCATCACCAACAATAAAACAACCTATTCTGAACTATATGCTGTTATTATACTCACGCTGTCAACAGTCTCAGCTGGGTAATGTGTTTATATTTATACTCTAACACTGGCATCTTAAAGCGCATTCTGTATCCAATGGAAAAGGTCTTATATAAATTGCAACTATATCATTATCAAGATACCTAAAATTCTAACGTCTGTGCTCTACCAGGTTTACTGTAGGTTCAAGTATTTGCGGCAAGTTTGGCGTTGTCACATACCGTGTAAAGACAAACTGTATATCCTGATCAGTTCACCGATGATATCCGCGATGGTGATCACGAAACAGATTCTGGCAACAGAGCCCGTTTCGATTTTCATTATTTGTATATATGAACCCTATTAAAACTAAATTGATATCCCAAAGACGTACTCTACAAAAATGCTGGCAAACACTTTCAAAAATTCAACAGAAAGGTAGCCTTTCGAAATCATATTCGCATGATATAATATTTCATTATAATTTAGCACATTTCCTTTGAAGTTTGATAAGGACATTGAAATCGCTTAGGCTGTTGGATTGATATCTTGAACGTTTCTTTTCTTTTTACCATATTTACGATGTTTTGACGAGATGAAAAAGAAAAAATTGCAATGACAAAAGGTTGGAAACTTTGGAATTATTATTCTGGCCATTGTACCTCGAGACGTAAAGAAAGAGACTCTGACGAAAGTAAGCAATTTCCAATTGACGGAAATGACACTCAGGCCACCTATACTTTAAAAGCATGATACTTTCCAGTAAACTGGAAACAGAGTGTGACGAAATAATGATATATTACCCATATGTATAGTGTCATCATGTGCGAAAGCAGACTTTGACGACAATCTGATATACAAAATGACATTTTTTTGGGGGCATCGGGGGCGGGGGGGGGGGTGTAATCACCCAGTATTAAATTCTTTTATTTCAAAAAAGGTTCTACTCTCACAGATTGATTGAATTGTTTTAAGAGTACTGTTTTCCCTTATTTCAGAGATTGCATCTAAAGTGAGACCATTTTCCAAAGGCTTTTGGAAACTCTGGCATGCGAAGTAATGTAAAGAGTAACTCGACACCAAGAGGTTCTAATCCAATTTTTTTTTAAAAACGACCCGAAGTATTTTTGCAGCTCTAAGTTTTAATAACCTTGGACATGGTGATTAAAGAATCTTAACCTTGCCTGCAACATGCACAGGACATAACGAAAACAGAAATTTAGCAAAATTCATGTACCGAGGCGTTTCAAGTTATTAGTGTTGCCCTTATGTGCAGAGTTCAAATATTTGATATGGACTACGGGCCACATGAGATCTAGGCTAAACTTACAAGCCACCCCCTTCGTAGTATGTATGCACATGTACGTGTAATATGTCAAGATACTGTGACGTTTCTTGGAAGTTCAGACATTGAAATAAGTGTCCAAAATAGGTACCTGGTAGGATGCAAAAGAAACATGTAAGTGGATATTAAGTATACGGATAAAGAAGGGAAGAGGAGAGTGCAAGTTGTAAGTGCAGAATGTTAATTATAAAATCCACTGACCGGGGTAATGTACTATAGGCGCTTTTGACGATTTCACTGATGAAATGCTTTGCTTGAAACAGTCATTATTATTATTATTATTAGCATTTATTACCATTAATATCATTACCCATATTATGATTATTGTTTGTACTATTATAATTCTTATTATCATTATCATTATTATCATTATTATCTTTATTATTATTATTACATTCATTATCATAATAATAATTATTATTATCATTATTATCACTGCAACTCTTATCATTATCATTAAATATGAAGAAAAAACGGTATCGCAGGTGTCATTTAATTTTGGGAAACCTATGCGAAATCCGACCGGAAGTAAATAGCACTTGACTTGGCGTGCCCGCCTATCGTCCACACATGGCTGTGGCGGATTCTTTTAGGGGTTTATCGCGCCACCAATTCCTTTAATCTCAACTTGAATTTTTCAATTCGATTCAAATGATTTTATCTATCATGCAAAACATAATGCAATGGATAAATATTTTACAAAAAACATACAATGAAAATAGACAAATATAATAGTAATGGCAAGAGAAAAGAGGAATTACATTGTAACTAGAAGTAGAGCTTGTTGAAGTATGAATTCCTCTGGGGCTTTTTACAAATTACGTCTTGAAAACAAAGTATACATAGAAAGTTAATAAATTAAAAATTAAGTAACAAAGAAGTTATGAATTTTGGGAAGGAAATCAATTCAAAAGAGAAGAAAAATAGTAGAAGGCAACAAAGAGAGAGAGAGAGAGAAAGAGAGAGAGAGAGAGAAAGATAGAAAAGGAAAATAAATTATTGCAAAAGCTCTAGAAAAAGGAGGTTAGATCAGCAAAATGAGGGAGAAGGATATTGAGTCAAGAGACCTATGTATTCGATACGTCGTGTACCACGCGGCGTTTGGATCATTTTGCAGATCATTCCCACGAATGCCTGTAGATGTTAAAGGAAATAGGCATCGGCAATCTTCTTCTGAGTGCTATGAATATATTATTGGATATTATTGGATAATAGATTATCAGCCTTAACGTAAGCTAAACATGTTGTATTGCAAATATATTTTAATCTTCTCATTAATTGTTATGCAAAGATAAACACAAAGCGTCTTTTGATCCAAAATAGTTTATCTTGATAAAGCTCTACAAAAATTTGCATTTTAATATGAAATGTCATGTTAATATTGATGTATAAAGCTCCCCCGCATTATTTTCTATTCGAGGTAGTTTTATGCATTTGCAAGACACCGCACGTCTGATGGAAAATTCGAAATAAATAAGATCTCAATCCGATGAAGGCAATTTTCTGTGCGAAGTATCAGGTTTAGGCCGCATTTTAATGTATACATGCAAACAGCTATAAACATCGTTATTTGTCCTCTTCATTCATATAAAATTTGGAAAGATAAATTTCCTTTATAATCAATAGTTTGCGAAAGACTGATATCAAAAAAAAAAAATCTGAAATTGTTTAAAAATCCTTTTGTTTGGTCTAAGTTGTGTATAAATCGTTCTCTTACATTTTGTGATTTTGCTCAATGAGTGGTTGTCCATTTCTCCTAAAACTACCCCTAATGCATTACTAAGAACTCTGTTGGAGTACCTTGGCAGGCCTATATAATCGAAAGAGGCCTTGAATCTCGAACGAGAGGTCCTGGGTTCGATTTCGTCTTGGTGCACACATCTTTGAAAAAGATTGTTTGCCAAAATTTGTCCTCCTCGTCCCAGGTATATTAGACGGGTTACCTGGAAATGTTTGGGAATGGATAATTACAGGGTCCTCATGAAGAACATTATATATAAAAATGTGGCTACCCCACGTAAATAACACCAAACTAACTTACGTCCATTCCCTTTCCTAAGTACCTCAATGTTCTTCAATTCAAACGTGATGATAAAGGCTAATTAGGCAAAGAAGGAAAAAGCCATCAATCCTTTTTTCATTTGCCTTACTTGACACATACATGTACACCTAACATTGAGAGATAGAGAGAGAGAGAGAGAGATAGAGAGAAGGTAATACAACAAGTTGAAAAGGAAAAGGAGAAAAAAAAAGTAGAAAAGCAACATTCGTGCTGATCATGATGTTCCATTCTACAAGTTGTAAAAAGAATACATACATATATAAATAAATAAAAGAAGATGAAGAGACGAAGGAGGAGGAGGAGGAGGAGGCGTATGCGGAGGAGGAGGGAAAGGAGGAGGGAGAGGAGGAGGGAGAGGAGGTGGATGATTAGGAGGAATAGGAGTAGAATAAGCAGAATGAGTTGGAGTATGGAAGAAGAAGAATAAGCCGTGTTATGTACACTCCCGCCTCTCTAGTGATGTCCTTTCTGGTTGTAACGTTACACCGCTAATTTCCTGATCATCATTGATAAAATGCCACATCATGTCATATGCTGATATCGCTTCCATTCCTGTATTTTATCCACGTTTTCTCTCTCCTTCTCCTTTCTCTTTCAACGATGACACTTTCTAGGATACCCTAAGCTTCATTCATCTGCAATGTCTGGGTTCCCATCATCCTTCACTCACATTTTCGCTTCTAGCTAAAATCTTGGATTTGGAGCAGACAAGATTTATTTTGAGGATCGCAGCTGCTGCACTTATCAGCGTTTTGTTTTGACTTTTACGTTCATTTTGGAGGGTCATCTTTCAGTGACGAAATAATTGCGACGCCGCGGCTAATGTTGACGAATTCTGGTAAGTTATAAGATTCATGATGGAAATTAGCTTGCAGAATACATCTAGTTTTAACAAGAAGTTAACTTCTTGGTTTTAACATGACCAAGAAAATATCGATGTAACATCAATACAGGAGCGCCAGCAGTGTCAAGCGTGAAATCGAACGAGATTATCACTTTCATGAATATCATTATCTATTCTAACCATTATTATCATCGTCATCATGATCTGATCATTATTATTATCATTATGATTTATTATCATTATCATTTATTATAATAATTACTATCATTATTATAATCATAATTATTGTTATCATTATTATTGTGATGTCAGTAGTAATAGTATCATCATCATTAATATTATCAATATTTGTTCAATATAAAATCATGTACACGAAAGATGTTTTAAAAAGGATAACATTATAAATCTTCCAACAATAAAAGAGCTAACACATCTTCGGTTTTTCTTTTTTCTGTATTTATTTGCTTTAAAAATGATTATGAGATGCAGTAGCTGCAATGCGCAAGTACTACATTATTCTTCTTTAGAGCCTGTGTCGAAGACATACTTCTTTTTGGCGCCCAATCCTGGACAGTGAGGAAAGATCGGCTCGATGGCACATACACAAAGGCTCCTTAGGACATAAGACCAAGACCCAGATAAATGTGGAAATATCTCTACTTTCACTCACCATTTCTAAACGCAGGCTTTGTCTTGTTGCTCACTGCTATAGAGTTTAATACCAAATTATATCAGATCTCATCTGCTGGAGGCAACCCTGCCTAAAAAAGGGGGACGACGCCCTCACAGTTAACGAGGATAATGTGTCTGTGATCTTAATCTCAAGTTGGAACACATTATTAAGGTCAGGATTGAAAAGAGCGATTGGCGCCAAAGAGTGAACTCCAGCTCGACTGCGACCATCACATGACAATGATGAGTGTGCAATGTTTCTTAACACTTACAGATAATGTAATACAGCATAATTACCCTGGCTTTAGCAATGCAGCTGTCACGCGCTCTGCTGTTCAAGGAATAAATTCATATCAGGTCCCCTTTTATTTGACATTGGTGACATTAATACCATGCGGTATTTTGCCTTAAAATAATGAATGCATTTTTCTGGGTATGGTACCAAAGTGAGAGATTCATTTTCAGCCATTTACAATCCAACGTGGTCGAGTTTGATGATTGCAATATGCGATTCAAGACGGTAGTGTGTGAACACGCCCTCTCCGTGGGTGAAGTGAGTGGTGTCCCTTGTTATTGATGGCAGCCGCGCATTACTCAAATCGAAAATCTGATTCTGGGCAAATCATTGCATCGCTTCTTTTCAATTGAAATCAAAGTGATGGATTTCCACCTGTTCGCTGACGTCCAGGCGACCTCACAACACACTGATTTTCATGAGGATGGAAAAATGAAGGGTTATGGGGTTGATGAAGTACATCATTGGCAATTTCCTTCTGCTGTTGCCTTCGATGCTAGTGTTTCATATGTCTTGGGTCATGCGATAGGAAAAACAACCTAGTTTCGTATTAAGGAACGAACGAACATATGAACTTATTATTGTTTCATTTATTTATATGTATTTATATATTCATTCATTTGCATTTTAATTCCATTGCAATTGTGATGAAACGGAGAGTTTTTTTTATTAAAGAGGCTGTAACCGCTAAGAGTAGGAGCACAGTGAAGTGAAACTCCTTAAAAAACTTTCTTCGTCCAATATCTACAAATTTGCAAGTATTGTTGGTGATCTTTCAATTGGGAATCATGGGATGGATGAATTGTGGCTTATTCACATCCCAAAATATTTATTCTGTATAACTTTCGAACTCTGTTTGAATTATTTCCCCACATGAGGNTGCATTTTTCCTCCATATTATATCCCTCGAGGTTCGGAAATGAATTTGAAATGAAAATCACGATGCCGTGCTCTAAACATTTTTGATACTCTGACAGGCAATGTCACTATCACGAATTTCATATTAAATCGAGGACTGATGATTCGGTGCAATATGGGTATATTTCAAACATAGGGACTGTCTTGCTTCTCATTTTTTTGTATTATTAAAGAAACGGGAAAAAGCGACCTCCATCTCTGATGTGATTTACTTTGGCAGACTGGTATATATGACATTTCCCATAATAACAATCTTTCTGGTGGCCTACTTCGGTTTAAACCAGATTCATGATAATTTGAAATAAAAGAAGATTACGAAGAAGAAGGAGATGAAGAAAAAGGAAAAGAAAATGAAAAGAAAATGAAATCAGAGTCGCAAAAAACAATACATGTATCATCTAATGCGCTTTTCCCTTATAAAAGTCGTCCGTACATCGTCATGAATGAGCTATGTGGTAATAATATGAAAGGATGAATAACAATAATGATAATTGTACTATACTACTACTACTACTACTACTACTACTAACAATAATAATAATAATGAAAATAAAATTTATTATATCGCCTATTCCAGATGATACAAGACGCTGATGATAATAATGGAATTAATGCACATTCAAGAGATGCGTTACACACATGATTATTGTTAGTTGTTTAGTGTATGAATTGAGTGCTAATAATAATATTGATTTAAGGCGGAAGCGCGAATGACATTGATATATGATCAAGGGTGGCGTTGAACCCATGGTTAAATTAAATATTTAACGTATGAACTGATTGTGAACAATTTATCTAAAGCGGAAGCATTTCAAGGCATTGCTTCAGCCATGGCGATCAGCTTCGAGCAAGTCTTGTATACGAGCTCTTATTTAGGCTTTACTCAAGAAAATTGGTCGAAACGATTTATGGAATTGCAGAAACTTTACAATTTTCGTTTTTATTTAAAGTTCAGGATATCTTTTCTTAATTCGTTAACCCTTAACTGCCTTACAATGTACCTTTGAATCATTTTTTTTTCTCCTGAAATCCTGCATAACGTTCAATAATTATATTCCATTATTAAAGCCTATAATTTGCCACTTATGTTTCATTTACATTTATTATCGAAAGTTGATAATTATAAATATAGAGACAGAAGGTTTACCAAAACTTGATGTGAACAATTGTGGACATATCAGTATAAAATTAATTCATTTCAAGGTGATGAATGTCTTCTCATTATGTGTCATCGCATTGCCTTTGAAGCCATTCGTTACTTGAAGTCGCGTGCGAGCAGCCCAATAATCGACATCAGCTTTTGTAATCCAGCCACCCCTTCAATCTGCTCTTCTCCCATTTATCAATCAGTCTTTCAAAGTCTCGATCAATAGCTGCATGGCGATCTGTAACAATGAAATGGATTCATTACCATGGCAGCTTCACTAATAAACAGGGACAGCTCCACGCTAGAGAGAGAGATAGAGGGAGAGATGCGACAAGAACCTGCATGAGGATTATTCTTCTTTTCGTAATCTTTCACAGACCGGGGCATGCTGCAGTGTGGCTATGGCTGGCACTCCCTGACATGAAGTTCGATCCATGAACATATTTATCGTTGTTTGATCAATACTCTCTACATTAAACCTTTATGAATCAATCCCCCAAAATCAAATCTATTCATCGGAAAATGTTTTGACTAAACAAAAAGGCCAAGATGCAATAACGTCAACGTAATCCAACCTTTCAAAGGTTTTTCTATTACCCTCAAAATCTTTGATAGATGTTAGGATAGCGGAAGTTGATCATAAATGGTGGCTGATTCTAAATATCTTACTAGTTCCGACTATATGGGATTTCTAAAATTATAATAGTACCACTAGGTGCCCTCCTTCTACTTCTACTACTACTTCTTCTACTACTATTACTACTACTACTACTACTACTACTACTACTGCTACTACTACTACTGCTACTACCACTACTACTGCTACTACTACTACTTCTACTACTTCTACTACATCTACATCTACTATTACTACTGCCAAGTCTATTTTTTGGGGAACTGATAAAAAAAAGATCGATATTTCGTGGGTTTCGCCTTAATGGCATAGTGTTTGTTTCATACGCGGCCATCTGCTGCTCACCACTTCGATGTTTTTCCGTTCGTTATTCACCTGTGTGCGTGTGGGTGTGCGTGTGTCCAAACATCCTAGAGTAATTACCCGCATTCACGCTCAGATCTTTTAATAGGCCGCTTAAATGTCAGTCACTCATCACCTTGCTTA
The DNA here is from genome assembly GCA_003118195.1 of Hemicentrotus pulcherrimus. Lineage (NCBI taxonomy): Eukaryota > Metazoa > Echinodermata > Echinoidea > Camarodonta > Strongylocentrotidae > Hemicentrotus > Hemicentrotus pulcherrimus. Next base: position 243,481 of record BEXV01000187.1, on the reverse strand, counting down.
AAGGGACGAATCACTCCCATATTGATAACATTCTATTAATTCGAAACACTACTCTTACTTTACTTGCCTGTAAAGAGGACAACCATCTATCATTACCTATGTGTTTACAGTCTCAATGTTGTTTGCTTATGGCGTTTCCTTTGGAATGATACCTAATGGGTAAATTTTCATCGGTTTGCTCGACTGCTTAACCTTGATCTTCTTATTTTACATTTAATCTGGTAACATAACTTTTTATTTAGTTGGTCCTTCCTAGTTTCTAATTCCCTTCATTCAGTAGACCTACAACGTCGTGAAGTACGACGCTTGCCTAAAGCTTTCACGAAAGCATAATAGAAAGCGTATATATTTGTACTGCACTAAAACGCAGGGCGTGAATAAGTGAAGAAGAACAAAAAGAAGACATTTACCGAAAAATGTTGATAAATATTTAATAGATGTTTGAGCATTGACATGGCCACATATTAGGTAATACCATTTCTTGACCTTAACCAAAATGAATAAAATCAATTAACACGATAGAAAAAAAAAATCACAATGAAAGGTATATCGATTTAATATATATTCCCGCTATTTTGGTCTACCTTCCTTTGTTCTCTTTGCTTTTAATTAGGAATTCGATCATCGAAAAGAGTGGCAATACTTTCACCTCAATACCTTTAATGCAGGCCACAATGTTATTCAGACTTTATTCCGTGTTCCTTAGTTCGCCACGCACTTGCCGATAATTACAAAACGATATGATAATGCGATTGATCGCACACCACTTTCCAGTGGTACTCACGACTTTCTTGCCCTCACTCGGCAATTCGTTGAATGGTACATTCGTACATGGTACGTATTTCGAACATCCTAAGAACCATGCCATAATTCCCTTGTAATTTGTTTCCTTCGTCGCTCCAAAAACATAAGTCGTACTCGGCAGTGGCGTAAACCCGTTCTGAGGAGTGGGGTGGGGGTTAGGGCGCACGCACCCACACACACACAAACGCTCACAACTCAGCCATATGTAAACATCTTAAACAAGCTTCGAAAAAATGGAACTCAATTCTAGGACTTTACAGATCTGATTGTACTACTTCAAATCATTTTAAAGAAAAATATATCATTGCCGTAAAAGTTACTTATACTAATTTTGACAATTTTTTCAACTACCGTCTGATTCTGGATCATCTTTTCCTTGAAGAGTGTGTGTGTTTGGAAGGGGTATATTTACAGGTCACCCCTACCTCAAAACTATGCTTGTTTTGTGCATGGAGAAATGTATAACTCCCCATCCCACGGGTTTACGCCAGTGGTACTCGGGCGGTCGGTAGTAATTGACAGTATACCTCGCAAAAGACGCCACGCAGTGTCGGTCGAATCGCTTAGGTTGATTGAAGGAGCCGCGTCGTTGTGTACACAATTCAGGAGGCCCCGACTTACCCCAAACCAGTCAGGAAGGTATTTACTCTTCTGTCTTACAACGGATACGTTGACATGCGACATGGTTGAAGAGGAGGATCACCGGATATGGATTATGTTAAACGTCCTCATATATCTGGGTCTCCGTCTCAGTCATATGTTTCAGTGCGTATTCATGACTAGTGTTTTGTATTGTTTATGTGCGTGGAGAGTGAGAGGGGTCTGACACAGTTCTCATTCATTCTGTAGAAGACCCTACTTAATGGCAGAATGAAACTGTTACTAAAAATACTTGATATAGAACCATGGTAACTGGGTTACTTTTTACATACATGATTCACAAATGAAGGCGTCACTTGTCATATCATAAAAGTAGGATTCACAAAAACCGTTTTGATATATTTATTTCAAGTTTTGACTATTGCATCAGCTACAACTGTGTTAACTACGACCAACGCTCTGAAAATTAATTTCAGCACAATTGCTGTCACAAAGTTTTAATATTGTAGCAAAGACACGTGGTCCGATGAGAAACCCGTTTGATTTATTTCATATGGTTCAATGTTTCGTAATCGAGAGAAAAACCGAGATATNTTTAGCACTGCAATTTATCCCCAATACAATGAACGCGCAATGTATCTACTGATCTTGAAACCTTGGATTTTTAAACAATGTGTAAGCATAGCGGATACTTGGACAACATTTTAAAGCCATGTCAGCTTCTCCTCATCGTTCCATCACCTCACTCTTTCAGCAACAGAGAACATCATATTCACTTCGACCTATACATCAACTCCTTCCCTTATCATTCCCAAAACCCGAAGACTGACTGGCTTAAAATCCTTTCAAACTGTTGCCCCACGCTTATGGAATATTTCTCTATATTTTTTAAGTTATAAAAATTCCCTTTAACTTCTTTAAAAACATCTGAAAATATACCTCTAATTCCTCTTACTTTATTTATTGAGTAAGGTACAGCGCCTTGTATCATTTGGAAAAGGTGTTTATAACCAATTATTGTTACTATTATATTTTTACTTCTATTTTGGGGCTTTTAATTCGGCTTTTGGAATTTTACGTTACAACCAAAAAAAGTAAATGAGGATACAATGTTTACCCTTTTAGGACGGGATTTATTTTTATGGCTAAATCTATCACATGTTGTTGTTCAAATTGGCAACAATCATATTTGTTTAATACACCAGTTTACAGTTGTGTGTGCGCCATTTTAAATGACACCTAAACAAAGCCAATGACCTAGAGGTCATGTTTTTATGCGTAAATAAGATTGCGCCCATGCAAATTATGATGATATCACTGCGTGCGCGCTGCGTTGTGCGCGCATATATCATCATTTGCATGGGCGCAATCTTAATTTACGCATAAATACGTGACCTCGGGTCATTGGCACCCTGTTTGGGTGCAATCTAAAATGGCGCCCTGTCTGCGCATGCGCACTGATACAACTGTAAACTGGTGTATTATTGCTACAGTGGTATATAATAAAATGCAAAGTCTCAGGAAACAATATATACAGGCGAGAATATTGACGAAATGTTTTTAAATTGGCTTTCTGAAACGAAAAAGAAGGATTTGTAATCTCTCATTGTGTGGCCGATTTAAGGATTGTAAGACTTATTTTTCTTTTTGATATTCCTAGCATCAAATGCAACATAGTCATGAAACCAAAATGGGTACAGTGTGATTGTTGCCATTTCTACTCGTGTATCTGGTATAGTTTTTAGGTCTTTGATTCAAAAGGTATTGAGCCAAACCACAATATGTGGAATAGTTATCACGAAAGGGTTGAGTTGCAATTTACATCTATTTTCTTCACCCTCCTCCTATAGTCATGTTATCCCGACATTCTCACACTCTCTCTCTCCCTCTCACTCCTAAAAACCACCCGTCGATGATTGAAATTTAGCAGCCTAATTTAGCGATCACCCTTTCCCTCTTCTTTCTCCTCATTTCCCAGCGTCATAAATCTCAGACGCTTCAACAGATTTAGGAATACACTCCCGTGGGAGGTATTCGGTCTTATATTGTTCGCGACTGACGAAGATGTAAACATGCGGGACTATAATCGGTACTAATTAGATCTCAGATCTTGATGTCACGAATTTAGCTGGTCTATGTTCACCAACAGGTAGATCAGATCACCTTCGGCGACACGAAATAAGACGGAGAATATAACGATAGAAACAAATACAGATGTGAAATACGGAGATAGAAAGAGAGAGAGAGAGAGGGGTATACATTATATATATATATATATATATATGAGAGGGGAGAGAGAGAGAGAGAGAGAGGGAGGGGTAGGGTGAGAAAGGGGATGGGTTGATAACAAAGGCGTTAGATAAAGGTAAATCGCCTTAAAGATTCGATTTAATTTTAGCTACTTTTGTCAGGAAAGCGAGGTGTTTTTTTTACTTTTAAGAATATATATCCTAATCTACCCAGCGGCCTGTCAAAACAACATTGGCACGCATACTTATCATCAATAAATATGTGACGTACCTATGTTCTGAAATTTACATTTCCTGGGGAAACAAATATTTTTTGTTCTGCCTATACGACTTTATTGTATCCAAGAACCCTCGTCGGAGCGCCCTTAAAGTAATGTCAGTTTCAATTTTACGAAATTGTAAAAACAAAAAATGTAATGAAAATCTACATAATGACATTCAATATTTGTACTCGGTTTGACTGATATTTTCCTGCAGCCCTCCGTACTGGTCTTACATCTTTTGCCAGTCGATTCATTTACATCAGATGAAATCTGGAAAAAGAATATATCTAATTAAAAGTAATGTGACGTCGGTGGCTGAAAAGATTTAGAAATCTTACCTTGAACTTGAACATGAGCGTCGTCATACCTTCTGCACATTTTAGTTCAAGGGCATGTTAGAGAATGAAATCATATAATTAGCAGCCTTAAGTGACAAAACATGCACTCGCTAATAAGGTCTTTTACCCAATATTGAATACGACAAGCATAAAACCCTTTAGATATAAAGTAGTGCACATTGATGTTTAAAGATAAACCACCTTACTTGGTGAAATGATAAACATGATCGATTAACATCGGAAATGGATGTGAGGAAGGGGGAGGGGGAGGGGGGGATAAGTCCAAGGGAAAAGATTTTTGGATAGATCGTGTTTTAACAAAATAAAACTCAAAATTTAAATTCTGTATAATAATATATTGAGAAATATGAAACTCATCATTTGTTATATATTATTATTTTTAATAACTATTTAGTCTTTTTCTGAAAAAGTAGTAGTTTTGTTCTAGTTTTTAGGGTTGAAATAATTGTGCAGTGCGGTAATATCTTTCTAATATGGGATTGGGATATATTTTCATCCTATACATTGTGAAATAACGAACACGGAATTGTGTTGTATTTATTTTTGTTTATTAAATGATAAAAAAGCTTTGTTATATTCAAGTTGCATTTTTTGTATGACTAATATTATGTACGAAAAGGGATTGGAGTTCTGAGAAATAAAATCAATGAATATAAATATATAGGAAAAAAACACGAAAAACAAAAACATTACGTTTTGTCAATATATACACATCAATATTTTCTTAAATATATTCTAGAAACAAGTGTTCTATGTCTACTCCCAACCAAAGTGCACTAAAAAAAGCACCTGGTAGGAAAACAACATCTTCAAATGCTTTCAGCCCCCTTAGAGACTATAAACACCAAAAGGCCAGGGTAATAGTACTACTTTTTGGCGCCTTCATTATCCGCTGGGATTTATATGTTTAAAACATTTGAAACGTTGTAAAAACCTTTGGAGCTCTGTTCCTATGCGACATGCAATGATAATTCCAGAAATTCGATTATTATGGAGGAGATGAGAAAGGGTGTGTCTATTTAAATAATATGTCAAGAGTACATCAAAAAATCATCTACGTAAAAAATAAAATCTATGACATTTATAATTCAAAAGGTTGGCACTTATTGAACTGATTGGAACCGTGAATATACGAACATGTGAACGCAACCTGAGAGCATCATTTTCGTTTGCATCCCACAGAAAAAGGGTTGATATAATGATCTCGGCAACGGAGTTTTCTGGCAAATGACATTGTTGACATTTTAAGCCAAGTTCAAGCATTGTACTTTCCTCTGTAACCTGTCGCAAGGGTTTTAGACTGAGGTGGTTTCTTTAAAGAGAGTATATCAGGAGTCCTTTTCTTGTCTTTTCTTTTGTGAGGGGGGAGCAGTATTTAAATATAGTCCTATAAATCGAACTGCGAAAAAACGTATTGATAGAGCGAGCAAAAAAAAAAATCATTTTGAAGAAGTATATATGACATTCTTTTCAGTACATTACATAGAGTTATATGTGTATAAGTATGAGATCATCATATCCATTTCATAGAATTAAACTATGTATATGTGTAGTTGCCTTTTCTACATTTCTACATTTGTTAGGGGCGCCTGTGGAGCAACAATGATTTTCGGAGCACATATCCCGGCCCTTGGCCTTGGCTAATTCTCTAGGGATATGTACCATTTCCACTTTAATAGTGACGTGGAAAATAAAAACCACCTGCTTTGTAATCACCCATCTAGCTCCTTCAGACTCTGCAATTTGCTCGATGGCACGGGATGTCGAATTTACTACCTATAACGTAGCTAAAAATTTCTGATTTTCTACATGAACCCCTAATACCTGTAATGTAGCTAACAGCTTCCTTCGGTACATCCCTGAAGGCTAATAATTTAAGTGGTTTACCTTTGATTAACATTAATTATCGACATTAAATTCCTTGCTTTCCTGGAATGAACGCCTCTGGGCTGACCTATTCAATCATGATCAAGCTTTGTTTGAAAAAAGTCGACTAATGACACTGCAAAGGGCCCGAATATCAGTTCCAACCATTAGCAAATCATGAGAAAATCAGCACAGTACTCAGCATTAATCATTCAACATTAATTTCATTGGAGCCATTTGTACATTTTCAGTCATGATAGTTGTTCAGGAAGAAACTTTTAAAGTATATTCTTTTCCGAATGCCTTCCTGGGAAATAAGCGAAATGGCTGTTTGGAGAGATTTTCCGTCCCTCTTGAAAATGTGATTGGTATTAACCTATGAAAGTCAATACCTGTAGGTAGGTAGATACTTCCTATATTACATAAACTCATATCATTAAACATAAAACGAAAGAAATGATGGATCTGCCTAAAAGTTTATGATCACGATTTCTTGCTCCCGATCCGATTAAGGATATCAGTTTCCTTTTGAAAGTGCGTATGGAAAATCGGAAGCATCAATACTCATTCAGCCGCTAGCAATATTCGCTTTCTTACTAAACACAAATTACATTACGTCCATTATGGAGCTTGAAACAATAAAAAAAAAAAAAAACATAGCATGCAGCCCGTTTTCTTTTGCCGTGGCAGAAAGATCACCATATTTCAATGACTAGTTTCTTCTTCTTCTTTTTTCCTGCATGATTGATACAACTCAATGCAGTATAAAGTCTCTTTAATAGTGCTATACTGCGCAGATAAAACCTATTGCTTTTGAGGGCAGCATTCAGAATCTCCAGATTTTCTTGATAACAAAATGGGGAATCAAATGAAAAACTAAAACCAAATAAATAAAAATACAGAAACAAATGAATGAGATTAGTGTGTCCCAACTATGTGTCTCTTTCTTTGCACATTAGAAAAGAATTTTATATCTTTCGAATAACAGGTTCTCGGGAAGAGGCGATAATTCGTTTCGCGAAACATTTTTTTAATAAGAAAAGAAAGAAAGAAAGAAAGAGAGAGAGAGAGAGAGAGAGAGGGGAGGAGGGAAGGGATGTGGAGGAATAGATTTGTATAGGTATTATAATCAGAACTTTTTGTTGGCACTTGTAAAATTCCAAATTTCAACTGCTCTCAATTTACGTAACAACGTTCGTCAAATTAAAATGGAACCTCTTACTTTTTAATGTTATCTAGATCAGATGTGAACATACTAGATGCGAATGGTATGTTTGTCCTTTTTTGTCTCTTTCTGTTTATCAATATCTATCACCGCCTGCCTATTTTCTGTTACTCTCTCTCTCTCTGTCTAACTCTAACTCTCTCTCTCTTTCTAACTCATATTATAGCTACTTGCTCTATTATGATTTTCTCAATTTACATTACATTACAGTTTTCTTTTCATTTATCATTCTCTCTTTTAAATCCTCGTTATTTCATTTTCCCTCCAAGGTGTCTCTTTTTCGGTATTTTCACGGCATTGTTACGTAATGTTTAGTTTTCCTTTCTTTCCTTCTTTCTTGAATAATTATAATGATATTGATAGCGCCTTTCTAGCTACAACTAAATGATTAAAATACATTGCCGTGTATACATTCTTTCGCTCGTTATCATCCCTCCTGGCTCTCATCCTACTTTCTGCTTGCAAACGTGTCCTTCGTTCGGTATCCATCTATTTTTGTCTTTCAAACACCCTTTTACCACCTCGTTAAGATTCCTTTTTAGTTTTGTATCTTACCCTGAACTTAACAAGCGAATGAATCGATCTCGTTGTCGGGTTGTTATGGAGTACAGAGCGCTCTACTAAAAGCCTACAAATGGCACAATTAAATCCAAAACCGTAGGCGCCGATTTCGGCTATTAATCCAAGACTTAACTAGTCTGTATGCCCGCGAAACATAAACAGTGGGTATGTGGGCCATATAAAAAAAAAATCGTTTGAACTTGAAGAAAGAGAATGGCTCAAAGAGGCTTTAAACTAAAGAGGTTTGGAATCCTAGTAGTATTGAAAACAAAATAGTGAGGACCCAGGGCAAAGCGTTTTATATGGAAAGGTAAAAACAATCAAGGAATTGATGTTCATGATCGTTGCGAAGCGTCCTAGATCTTTTGGTTAAAGAGAACATTCAGAGTACGTGGCAACGTTAGACACATAATTATGCCCTGCCTTCTTCTATAAATTCTCTCTTGGAGAAAATATCATGGTTTAGTACATTTTACGTGTCCGAATAGCATTTCTTTGAAATGCCATTAAATTCTAAAATATAAGGGAGAATTGATTAAACCTTGGACTAAATTTGATGACACATGCATGTCTTGTCCCATACACCTATATTTGTGTGCTGTTCCTTTCACTTTATATAACTTTATGCAAGATTGTTTCATTTTGTAAGCATTCTGATTGATGGAAAATAATATCATTAATAATGTTCGGCATAACAAACCTTTCCCGAATGATATGTACATGTTTTTTTCACAATAAAATCACATGACCAGAATTCAAATTTAACTTTAACTGTAATGAGAGTCAAGATAGAAAGTGTGGTTACGGTATCGAACTTCCCTCTCTTTTAATACTCAACTTGGAAATAAAGTCCCCGCAGTCTTAGCCTTGAATCAAATGCAACCTTTACCTGTGCGATTTGGATTTCTGGCGTTTTCTGAGTAAAAAGCCCCCCAAATGAGTGAATTCTCTCCCTGGATTTTTAATCCGGTGTGTTAGGCCCCTCATAGGCCCGTATTCTGAAGTCAGGTTTAGTTAAACCCAGGTTTAACTTTAAACCTGGGTTTAACTAAGCCAGACTTCAGGTCTAAGTATCATTTCAGTTTCTGAAAGCCAGGTTTAGTTAAACCCAGGTTTAATTCTAAAACCCAGGTTTAAAGTTAAGCCAAGGTTTAACTACCATGTAGATGTAGTCTGCTTCTACTGCACATGCTCAGTACAGCTCGCCCATATTCCAAGCTACCTGATATAGGCTTCATTCGTGCTGCAAAATTTAATAATTTCAATTCAAAACATTCGACACAAACAAATCTCTTTCGAAGCAACCGTTGAACGTTATGGCGTGATTTGTTTTGTTTTGTTTTACCCTTTGATTTATTGTAAAACTGCTGAAAAACTCTGAATCGAGGTGGAATTGATTTTTACGAATAAATAAAAATGAATCAATGAAACAAAAATCGGTAATTCTACAATTTCTGCATGCCCAGATTAATAAAGACTTCCAGAACATCATAAAATGCTCTAAATAAGATTTAGATGACTAAAAGATAAACTAAAAATTATCAATAATACCTTCTTGGATGCAGAATAACTAGTCCAAAGTCAACATTGCTGAAGCTCATTTGTTTTATTTTTAGGACAATGAATTCCTTTTTCGAACCAACGTGTCGGGTAACACGACCCCCTTCTCGGTCACCGTGCGTGCGCGCATATCATTCGATCGTGCGCGCATTCATTCGTACGTTATCCTAAAAAATAAAAAAATAAATAAATAAAAAAAAAAAACGCTGAAAATTCGACCATAGTCTAATTATGAGCTTCAATGTTGACTTTGGATTAGTTATTCTGCATCAATAAGGTATTTGTGATCATTTCTTTTTTTAGTCATTTTAATCTGATTTAGGTCTAGATCTAGACATCTGCATCTGTAGGATGTTTTGACATCATAATGATCTAGATCTAGACATTAGGCGCGCCTTATCATACCAACTAGGGCAAAAATTGTAGATTTAGACTGTCTAGACTTCTAGGTCTAGATGCTACCTAAAACTCTAGAGTTCCGGCTTAATACGCTCGTTGGCTCTTAATTAGACTAATCCATGATTGTCTTATAAATATAGTCTAGATTTAGCTCTAGAGGTCTAGTTACCTAGACTCTACATTGATTTATTCTGACCTCTAGATCTAGCCTAATCCAACTTTACAATTCTATTTCAACTCACATTTGTTTACATCGTTGGGACGCAATTCGAAAATTTGTATTGCATTCACAGTTTTAAAACTACGTGAGCATTACGTCATACTAAAGGTTTGGGGCTACTATATTTGTTTTCATCTGCAACAAAGTGATACGTGTTGATTTACTTTGGCAACTTTTTAGTTTCAAGGATTGTCGTTCTATATAAATCACATAATCTTATATAAAATATAAAATCTTAAGACTTAGAAAATATTAGGCATAAAGATTCAATAAGCAGAAGAAGTATCCAAATTAATGTTCAAACTTGCCGAAAGCATAAAATCGCAAGGCCAACTTTTATCCGCACTCGATATGTGTGTTGGAGTCGGCTAGGTAGCAAGTGCTAATCGCTGTTTGTATGCCTATTTAAAACGACAGCGATGCAAAAAATCATCGTCGCCATGATTGTGAAAGGGTTTTTTTTTTCTTCCACAAGTCTCTCCGGTCTTGATTATTTGCAATAATTCGTCGCAATGCCTTTTAATGGTGTCTTCTTCTTCTCTGAATATCCAACAAATAGTTAGACCTGACTTAAGCCAGACTTAAACTAGGTGTACCCCAGGTTTAAATATGTGTACACTTTTCACAGAGTTAGACCAGGCTTAAACCTAGGTTTAAATTAAACCTGACTTCAGAAACGCAATGTTAAACCTAGGTTTAAATCTGAGAGTTAGGCGAGACTTTAAACCTAGGTTTAAAGTTAAACCTGACTTCAGAATACGGGCCATAGTGTTTAAGATGCTGAAGCTTTCAGTACTGCCTGCGTCGTAACCATTTTTTATGGCGTTTTGTTCCAAAATGTTTCTCAGTACGAAACGTTTTTTCTCAGTAAGAAATACCACAGTTCGGTTTAATGTTATCAAGCCCTGTGCATTAGTGTAAAATATATACGCTTTAGAATACAACTCGTGCGTGTGTGTGGGCGGGAGTGCGTAGTGGATGGGAGTGCATATGTTGATGGGAGCGCATATCTTGGTGGGAGTGTGTTTGTGTCTCGGGGAGTGCGTATGTGGTGGGAGTGCGCGTGTGTTTCGGGGGAGTGCGTATGTGGTGGGAGTGCGTGTGTGTTTCGGGGAGTGCGTATGTGGCGGGAGTGCGTATGTGTTTCGGGGAGTGCGTATGTGGTGGGAGTGCGTATGTGTTTCGGGGAGTGCGTATGTGGTGGGAGTGCGTGTGTGTTTCGGGGAGTGCGTATGTGGTGGGAGTGCGCGTGTTTCTCTTAAAACAGTTATACGATGCATTCAAAAAAATGTTTAGATTAAATTCGCTTTTTGCTGTTTTACCTTTTATGGTGTATCAAAGAACTCGTCAGTCGTTGACACGTTGGCCTGCGTCCCCAAGCGACAGGTCAATGCGCAACAGGCATGGCGCAAAGAATTGCTATAAACAAAACAAAAGGTAATGCGGTTTTACAGATTTGTTCTATAAATACTGGTTCAATTCAGCATTGATTGCACAGTCGAAATGAGATATCAGTCAATATTCTCCTGAAATGCTTAAATTGATTTTGAATCTGTCTATATAACCTTCACCGCGGTCTCGCTGTTGAGTTATTCGCCGTGGGCGGATCATAGAAATATAAATATTTTCTTTGCGGCCGTTTCCGACTTTATTTCCTCCAGTTGCAACTGTTCGACGCAACATTACCTTTTGTGAGGAAATTGGTTTGAAGGTCACCGATGCAGATGTTTCTCTAGCTTTTATATTTCTTTAATCTAATATTAATTGTGAGGGATTTGTTTGATATCATTTTATGATTGGATGTATGTCTGGTTTTTGTAATTTTATGTTCATGTTCAAGGAAATAAATGGTTCAAGCAAATTAAGTAAGATCTTTCGCTTTGATATGGGGGAAATCTGAAGAATTTAAGTACGGTATTAACGTGAAGTGTGAGGTATAAAGAAATTTAAAACATCTCATCAATATGTTCATTTGAATCTTAAACCTAAGTGCTTTCGATCCCTTGTTGCTACGAATTTCTGAAAGAAGGAAGAAAAACGATATTGAACTGCTGTTCGTCTGATTTATGTAAATTCGTTATCTGGATTATGGGCCCCACTTTTGCAAAACGTTGCCTTTCTCCTAAACGAGGCTTCTCGAGTGAGACAAACGATTTCCTGCCAATTCACCGTGCCCTTTTCTTCCCGAAATGAGGTCAATTTATCAGATGGAATATTGACTTATTTCTACGTTGCACTATTTTAAAATCATTAGCAAAAGAAGCGGATATGTTCCACTATTTTATTCTTCCCTACTTTATGGACACTGATGAAATGGGTTGATAAAATTCGATTGGGGGCGATTCATGAGATAAGAGTGCGATGTTGGTGAAACTAATATAACCTTAAACCATTTCTTGCTGTAATGAGAAACATCTTGCTATCAAGATATGAAAACACGACTGCGCGAGATTACAGGGGTTAAAGTCTTGCGTTTATGGATCCCCATGGCGTTTCAGGGAAAGTAGATCAAACGATTTGTCTCTCCGTTATGTTGGCGTCAAAAAGGGGGTCACTTTGGATCCGTATTCGTTTGAGATGTTAACTTTGCTGGATTTTAAACGAATGAATTGTTTATCCAGCTGATATCATACTAACTTTGTTTGCTGACAGTGGCTTACAGTCTTTTTTGATGTTTACTACATGAGAAAGGCAGAAATACAGGCATTTCTCTGAGTCTACCGTGAATGTATTTGGGAATAATTTTGGTTTCATCACGAGTTGATGTTGTACACTGTTAAACATTGACCTATATAAAGACCATTTAGTCATTGTTATCACAAAGAGATTGTACACCATCGCAATATCTTTATTTTGTTTTTGAAGATTTAAATATCATATAGAGTTAAGTAACATAATATTTCCTATTCCAACTATGTGATTCATGAAACGATAGTGAGTGAAAGGAGAGCGAATAGGAGAGAGAGAAATAGAGAAAGAGAGAGAGGGAGTGATAGAAACAAAAAAGAAAGTGGTGCCGGTAAGTTTTGGGGATTTAAGTTCAATTCATTCGAACCCTCCCCATAGTACCCCAGCCATTATACGTCGAAAAGGTTATCTTTAAATTGCTGAATTTATTTTCTCTGAATTTCTATTGTAGTATTGACAATACTTCCCGAAGTATAACCGTACAAGACGAGTTCTGAGACATGTAAGATGTGCAATTCGATGTTCTGATAAAATTTTCTTTTCGTTTTATTTGTAAAATGTTTGCCTTACCTCCACGACAAAAGAAAGAAAATGTCAAAGAAAAAACTAAACTCCTGTATATAAAGTAACTGATAGGGCCACCTTTTAAAAACAAACATTCACCTACGATTCTCACGCCCCCGTCTAATGTTTCATATTAATTATGAAAAGTGTCCAAAGTGTATGTCAACATTAAACAGCATACGCTCGTTTTTCTTTTCTTAAACAATGCTCATATTAGACTTTCTTTGTTTTTAAGCTAATTCAAAAGTCAAATTGGCTTCAGGCTGTCAGGGAGAATACCTTGCCTAAAATCTATAAGTGTATGTTATTACATATATAATTTACAGAACATATGAGCTTCCAAACGTATACTATTACTACCTTAATGGAAAATAATGATTATAATTATGGAAAGTAATATTTAATGTTATTCTTTGTGCACTCACATTGCATCTGATCCATCAAATTATCAATTTTGGTTAGTAAAAGGAATTGCTTTTGGCAGAAAATGTTAAATCAATCTTTGGTTGTCAATCAAATCCATTAATGTAGCTTTGTTGATAATTACATGGATAGAATTTAAGATGCGCAAATGTATAGGAACAAGACTTCTTATTTTGTGTGGTTTTATTATAGTGTCTCATTTCGTAGTTATTTTCACCAATTGAAATACGTCGAGTCCTGGTCAAGGAAATACAATGTAAAGGACATCACCTTGCAGCAATTGGGAAACGATGTTCATTTCTTACAAAGAGTGGTGATGTATACTATTAGGTTTTGGAATGATCACAACGATAAAAAAATTAACATGTCTCAATCGCCAAAACCAAATGCACCGGAAGAAATGTGGATATGGTACTACACACCGACTTGATCTAAAATTTTAAGCTATTCCTTGTCATATTTTCGATATGAGGAAATTATTTTTAAAAATAATAATTTGAAAGGAACATTTTCTTCTATGATACAAATGACATGTACATGTATACAAAAGGTAAGCAGCTAAATAAATATTATTTTATTCTAACGCAATATCACACAAATAAACAAACCAACAAATTGACAACGATTAAAGAAGTATCCAGAACAAGTAGACTTTAACATCAATTAAAGGAGAGTGAAGCAGAGATGGCACACACGACCTGTGTTTTAAACTAAGTTGCTCCTTATTTCGATCTTCTTACTTTAACCATTGACAGTCGAAATAAAGTGCAGGTATACACGCTACTTTCATGTCACGATAATGTACTGCTTGCTCGGGGCTCCACTTATCGCTCGCATACATACCTTATCACCCGAACTAAGAACATCCATCCAGGCGTATGTCTTTTTTGCTTTTCATTTTCAACCCCCTAAAGTTGTTTTCCTTTGCTTTTCCGATCACATTCATATTTTTGTAGCAGACACTTTTCTCTCGCGAGGCAGTGTGTATAATTAAGCGATATTAATCCTTTGGGGCCTTGGAGCAAAATTTACGCTGAGTATTCATACTTCTTTGCACAAATGATATGGGCTAAGGAAATAAAAGCACAAACGCTTCCCACCAACAAATCATAAAGAACTACTCTTTTCTTCGGAATGTTTCTATTTTATTGATAGTAAGTTGTTGATTCATAATGCAGAATGACAAAAACTTGTATTTTCTACTAAATTAAAAAAAAAGAAAAAAAATCCTGTACATGTTCGGTATTTTTAGTTTCCCTTCTCTTTTATACACCTTTCCCATATTCTGGCAACAGGTTGGCCTCCTCAATGGGAAAACCCAATTACTAAAGAGGTATTGCTTTTACCGCAAATCGACAACATGTAACTCTCGGATACTGTCCTCGTGGTTGCAATTGATACATGAGCTACATGTACTCACACCGTTCCCTTAATCAATTAGGGTTCTTGTAGCAGATATCCTGGCTCAATACCTTGTGTGAGATGTTTCACGCTCTGTACATCCACATCGCCCGCAAAGCGAGTTTAAGCTTGCATGCGTAGCTGACTCAGGACACCCTAAACATCCCCCTTCTTCTGCCAAATTGAATTCGCCAGTGATTGGCGTTCTAGGCAGTCCCTATCCTTTTCCTTAACAAAGAGGAGACCATGAGAAGGCAGGGATGGGCAGGTGTTCCTTACACTCATTTGCATAGATGCACGTGACGACTCATGCAGGAGAAGGTGCTAAGGTTCGATGTACGAAACGAGGACACTGTCACGATGGATGAATGAACGAAATGGAATGGGTACGTGGTACAATGTCACATTTCATTTTCGTTTGTTTAGGACGAAAGGAAAAAAAAAAAAAAACCTTTCCCATCTCTATTCCCTCTTCCTCTCTCCCTATCTCTCTTTCTGCCTGTATGTCTGTCTTAAAAAAATATCTCTCTGTCATGTTTGTCTGTCTTTCTTTAACTGTCGTCTCTTTCTTACCTCTCCATCTACCCCCTCTCTCTCGTCCTTTCCCTCCGTCACCCTTTAGAATAACATTAAGTTTAGTTTGGTCCCATCTGCATAACGATGATAACTATATTAAGAAGTAAAAGTTTTGTCTGTGATGGGGGCCTGCGATATTTAATTGGATTCATTGATTTATAAGATACCAATGAAATTATACCTAGATATACAGATAACATAGAATGAAAGGAATATGTCTTAAACAATAAAAACATCTAATACCCATTCCTACTCCAGTTCTTAATCCAATTTTCGTATCGTATCCTTCAATAATAAAATACCCCCCCCCCCCCTCATTTTAGACACCGATGTCTCCTCAACGGCTTATGACCAATGCTACGCCACTTTTATGTATCGGCAATAAAGTCGCTTTCTATCCCCAGCGAGGTCTCCCGAAAATTTCTCCCACCCCCAAAAAATAAAAAATAAAATAAATCTGGTCATATCTTATTTTGTCTCTCCCTGTCTGTGTCTTTTCCCGTCTGCCTGTCCGTGTATCTGTCGTTATGTCTCTCTGTCTCCCCCTGTCTACATTCTCTCTCTTTGTAGATCTCCTTCGTCTTTCTATTCATCAGAATGTACATTGGAGCTACCAGATAAGACATTCACTCAGTAGATGTCAGGCTAACATCGTGCTAAGGAGAGCGCAAATGAGAATGAATGTGGAGCTTAATTTTGTTAGACGAACTACGTCAACAGGTTTATCAGCTCGTTTGAGGCTTAATAAACAGGTGGTTGAAGAAGCAAACGAGAATTTAGCATCGTAGACCTTGTTCACTTGCTATGGATAACGGGATGCGGGATGAGAACTGGAGATGGTGACGGTTGACTAGTTCAGAATGCATTAAACCTAACATAAGCCGTATAAAATAAAGATGTATTATTGCAGCTATTCTAAAAAAAAAAAATCAATTCCGGGCAGTGTCAATACACTATTGTATATCCTTAAGAGATCATGTTCAGATTACGTAATGCGGCATCGACATTTTCGCAAAATTCAAAAGATGACGCAGACGGCTACTGAAATTGTCCAAAGTTTAGTTTTCGAAAATAGTTGCGATCCGGTTTAGCTTAAGGCGGATTGGTAAACATAACTTATATTTCAACTGATTGACTCCTCAACCCATCTGAGCTCTGAGTGACATAATTATAAAGAAGTTTGTCATTGTTTGTTGACCTAATCCGTCTAATTTATGTCATGTCTGCTGTACAACATGTCTTTCAAATGGGATGCCTAAAAGCAGTTAAACGTTAACCCACATTTTCCTTCTAATCGTAAGGAAGACCTTCAGTCGTCATGGAGCCTTGTAATGCCCTTGCTGATTTACATTTCAAAGAAAACAAAGTGTTCCCGAATTTTCCTTTTAGCATGTACGTATACTAGGTGCGAATACTAAAATAGCGCAAGAAGAGACACTTTTTCTACATTTCGGCTTTAGGGAACGCACTTTAAAGGATCGGATCACTACGATAATATTTTCCAAACCGCAGACTGAAAGTGATCTTGGAGCATGTTGGACCCTGCAATTGATTTTGAAATAAAAATGATTGGAGTTTTATTACTTTCAGAAACAATTATCATTTGCAAAACATAGCCTATACTCTTCAAGCAACTATCTTAAATGGCACCTACCACCTTTTTAACCATGTACTTTGATGAATTGCATACTCCGTTTCTTTTTAGTGAAGTGAAAGTTTACTTGGAGGTATATTTTCTTACATCATCCGTTTTTCTACAAAGATGAAAACCCCCTTCCGAGTTTTGTTTCGGTTCTTCTTTGTAAGAAACTTTGAATACATGTATACTACATCAGGGGAGTTGGTAGCTTCCCGTAAAGGTAGGTAGGTCCCATTTGCAGGCCAAAAAATGCTTAAGGTTATATTCCAACGGCATTTGAAAGACAATACTAATTTTGATCTTCCCTCAAAACGAAAGGGCTTAGTGGGAAAATAACGATCATTGGTTGCCAAATCGACTTAAGTGATTGCAATTACCTAAGTAATAGGCTCTTTAGAGCCCTTTATCGAATGGTTGTACATTTCGTGCTAGTTGCGCAAAGATTCAATCAGTTTAATTTTGGCCATTACAAGTAGTTGGTTATTGATGTAGACAAAGACTCATTTACCTGTTACAGCTCATTTTATGTTTGCTTTTACCAAAGAAAGGAACTAAATAGTGTCTGACAGTGAAGTTTAGAAGATACATGTGTTTAATTGCATAATGTGAATACTAAGACACTGTTAATGTTTAAATTTGATACTTGACATATTCATAATTCCCGCAAAGTTCTACAGAATTTGATGTTGGCTTCAAAAGGGACATACATGTAGTATCTTTTAATGTCACGTCATTCGAGGAACGGGGCACATTTGAAAAACAGATTGATGACAAAATTGTATCTCGATGAAGCCTATGGTTTTTGTTATTTTAGAAAAAGAAATAAAATCGTGATTAAGTTTCCCCATCTCCTCATCACCCTTTTCTCATTAGAGGGTGATTACATTGTATATGAATGTAGCAACGACATCCCAATCCATGAATACAATACAACTTACCCATTTCAAATAAACAGTTAAATTGGATTCAGATATGAATACTCCGGGGATCAACCTATCCATCAACTTTGACAGAATGTAACCTTACTTTGATTTCCCAGAAAGAAACCAGCTGCTAGCATTAATGTCCCCTGTTGTTGCTGTAATCATGGCGAGTTAAGGCCGAGATTGATGCGTTTTTTTTTAAATGGCATCCGATGGCCATGATTTATTACTTGTTGGATAGAAGTAAAGACCCTCTCATATTTCACTTCGTTATACACATTCATCAGATGATCCTGTTGTTCCCAAGATCCAAATCCCCTATATTACGATGTAGATACGAGTACTTTACGACTGGAGTACGAGAACGCTACGAAGCTTATACGAATTATTCCAAATTCAATACGGTGTGTCCACGACTAATAGCATTACTGTCCTTTGTTGATGACAATCAGAGGGAGTTTTAGGCCCAGACTGATGCGGTTTTGTGTACTTATCAATTTAAGAAAATGGACGTTAATGCCCTCACGTTTTTGTCAAGTAAGATGCATTAGGTTTTCCTTGTGTTTTTTTTTTAACCCCCCCCCCAATAATCTAGGAATCTGACTTTACGGTTTATATACGATTGCCGAGAGTGGTAGGAGTATGCTACAATGTTATTCATCTTATTACGATAACTACGATTCTTATCCAGTTTTGTTTCTCCAAAATAGATTATTGATTAAAAGAGAGTAATCCCATAATTTACCAAGTGAGATTCGAACTGAATTTAGTTCTTAGTTTCATTCGGATCGGAACAAATTCGGGTTCAGCTCAAATATTACTCGACTACTTTTGATGAGATCCGACTTTTCCACTTATGTCTTCCTGTACGATATGATAGGAGCTCTGGCGTTCTAACTAACACATATGACACGTCTCTTGGCCAACTAAATCGTTACATTTATACCGTGTTGCAATGTCACCGACGTGTGCAAACGCATAGGAGATCGGGAGGGGTATTCAGCTATAACATGCAACAACTGCTCTATAAAATGAGAAACAGATTAAGGCAGCTCGGCTTTTAAAAGTAACTTGTACTAATATCGCGATCACTAATATACTGCACACCAATTATTCCTCTTAGTCAGGACGCACTGCATACCTGTCGAGGATTTGCCCTGAGGAAATTTGTGATTTTATTATCCTCAACAATAGAATCTGGTCTGGAATGGTTAGAAATGCGACACATTTACAATATAATTACCTTCTTGGAAAAGAAAATCGATCAATACGCTCAGAAGTATTACCGGTAAAGTTACCAATACTTTAAACGAGCTTCCTAAAATCGATATCAATTGTAAGCTGCCTACACAAACGATTTTCATATCTTCAACAGGGGGAGTTACAATAAAAATCAAGAAAATCTTTTGTAGACATTGCCAATGTACCAAGTGCATAAACTGGTTGTATATCTCCAAGCATCATTCTTGTTTTCTGGCAGTTGGTTAAAATAACATCAACGTTGATCAATTAAGAATCTATTACTCTTAATCCTGATGAAAGTTAACATAATTAACTAACATGTACTTCGTCAAATTGAGGAACCAATTTGACCGAATTAAAACAAAAAATGCTTCTTCAATAACAGAAACATACACAAATGGGATGACAACATTGCATTTCTGAGTGTATCTCAATTCATTTATTCTGTATATATTGTACCTATAGATCTGTATATTTGTAAATTTGTTATTTGTTAAACTGCCGAAATTCAGCAATCTGACTGGGAAGATTTGTTTGAATACATCTCAAATTCTGAAACTGAATGTGCATGAACCGCTCTCGGAGCGGTGAGGGTTAATAACTGCACCTCTAAATGAGCCAGAGGATAGTAAAACGAACCTGGATGCTCAGGTATGCAAGAGCATGCTTCTAGTTGCATCAAGTTGCCCCTTATCTCAATCAGTCACGATCTCCGACCTCATTATATTCCAATCTAGGCGAAAATGTCAATGGACCATTATCATAATACACCACGGCACTTCTTGTAGTTTCACCTATTTTCTGCTCCGTGCTACTGGCGCTTTCCGTTATGCTTGCGTAGATGCCTCGCATTTTATGCTTTTAGGGAGGGGTTAAACAGAAGAGGGACGGGGTATAATGTAAAAACGATTATATTTCCATTATAAGTGAATTATTTTAAGTGGTATGAAAGGTTGAGGGGTATTATTACATCCATTCATACACCGAGGCATTTTTTTCTTAGGAATAGATTAAGACGTAATCAAGGGGCTTGGGGAGGGAGCCTTATACCGCCTTCAACGGCAGGGTTCGATATGCATATCATCCCGGGGGAAGTGCTGATTGCTTGATCAAGATGAAAAAGGAATCCCCGGTTGCCCTTATTCGGTAAAGCAAACATCACTTTGGGGCGTGCTTCTCAACTTAACTAGCCCAGATTAAGGCAAATTAGAACTCCCCGATTCCATTGCCGAGCGGGGGCTGGAGGAAAATATACGATAACAAACACGTGGATTGAATGGGACTACGACTAATGATTTGAGAGATGTTTGTGACGATAGAAGGCAGCTGAAAAAGACCACAAATTTTTTTTAAGAACATGCTTATGAATGAGTGCCGTTACCTTTCACATTGCTCTATTTTTATACTTTTGAAAATCATCAATTTATTTTTTTGTTATGTTTTCTCCAATATAAATTTCTTTTAATTCATGGTTCTCGAAGAAAGATGTTTGCATTAATTACTGCTATTTCTTGAAACCTCCTGAAAGATTGTTTGCGGGTCATCAAGAATATCTTTGGTTAAAATTGCACTTAATGCAAATGTGAAGATAACCTGGTTTATATTGCTCAACACTGTTAAAGAAGGGCAGTGGTTTCGCAACTAAAACCAAGTTAATATGCAATTGCCTTTTATTTATCTACATTACCCAGTCCCTCGGATAGGACCTAAACTTGAAGGCTCTTTAGCTGCTTTGCTTTATACCAACAAATATGCACTTTCATTCTCAGTAGCAATGCAAGAAAACGAACAATAAAATAATTATCATACAATAAACCATTCAATAAATCCTGTAACATGACCAGGCATTAAATGACATTGACGCTTTCCGCGGTAGATGTGAACGTTTCGTATGTTTTTTTTCTCTCTTCTTTTTTCTTAGGACGATTAGTTTAAGAAGTCAGTTCAGGGAGGGCCGAGCGACTTCCAAAGTGGGGGAACCAACAAAAAAGGGCACTTTCTGGAAAAAAGGGCACCTACAGTGGAAAATCTCAAAGCGAAAATATACTATTTTTTAGACATTGGTATATACCCCTACATAGTGATTACATTATCAGTGATGATTTCAATATTTGTTTCTGTTCATGCATCATACAAGATATCGCTAAAGTATCATACTTTACAGTAGGGTGTGATGTCTGAATATGCATTTACGAGCGAGCGAAGCGAGCGAGAAAATTTTTAAAGATCTGTGAGGTCGCAGTGCGAAATATTACATCTTACAAAGAGGAAAAAAGCCAATCATGATGGGAGTATAAGCACATTAAACGGAAGACTGAAAACACCTCTGATAAGAAATATAATTATATCATCTTTAAATGCGACCGTGGGCAGCGAGCGAACTTCGGGGAAAATTTCTCTTAGTCGATTTTAATAAGGGGCACGTTTAATGATTACATGAAAAGGGGACAATTATCGAAAGGGATAAGACGCTGTCTTATTAGAAAAGAAAGAAAGTCAAAGTACAAAGGATAATTATATGAGGTTAAAAGGAGGCAATTTTTCACCTGAAAAGAGGCACTCACTAGCCTATAATCTAGGCTAGGCACTCACCAGTGATGAACAAGAGGCGTTACGAAAATGGGAATTAGGCATTTGTTGACGGAAAAAGGGCACCCATCAGAATTTGATAGGGGCGTTTATAAGAGGTGAAAAGGGGATAGGTCCCTTATTAGAGAGGAAAAGGGGCACGTATCATTATTAAAAGGGGAATTATCAGAGGTGAAAAGGGGCACTTATGAAAATGTAAAAGGGGCACTTATAATAAAGGAAAATGTGCATTTGTTGAATGAAAAGGGAGCAACGTTCAGATTTTTAAAAGGGGCAGTTATGAGAAGGGAAAGGAGCTCTTTCTTTTTAATGGGGGCACTTATCATAAGGAAAAGGGGCACTTATTAGAAAGGGAAAGGGGTAGTTATGAGAAGGGGAAGGAGCTCTCTCTTTTTAATGGGGGCACTTATCATTAGGAAAAGGGGCACTTATTAGAAAATAAAAGGGGCACATGTTAAAATGAAAGGTGTGCTCATCCGAGTTTAAAAAAGGGGTAGTTATTAAAAGGAGAAGGGGCACTTCTTACCAAGGAAAAAAGGGGCAGTGGTCAAAGTAAAAGGAGCACCTCTCAGTTTTGAATAGGGCAATTATCAGAGGTGAGGGGGGGGGGCACTTATCAAAAGTGAAAAGGGGCATTTCTCGTAACTGAAAAGAGGCACTATAGATTAACAGGGGCACTTATCAAAGATAATTTCAAGATTCATGTCAAAGGAAAAGGGGCAGGTGCCAAAAATAGAAAGGGCACTCGTCAGAGGTGAAAAGGGGGAACGGGTACTTTTACTAAGTAATAGGGGCACTTGTCAAAATAAAAGGGCACTTTTCCTATGTAAAAAGGGGCATTTTTGGGGTATCTGAAAAAGTGGGGGGGGGGACTGTGCCCCCCTGCCCCCCCCGGAAGGGCCGCCTCTGAGTCAGTTTCAATCCTAGAGGAGAACGCCAAATACGGTGAGCTGTCACGCGTAGTTTTATCAAAGTGCTGCGAAATGGAAAGGATATCCTTACATCGACACTGTTGTGTTTTCCTGTATTATTGATTCGTTTCTTAATGTAGGGTGCTTGCATCAGTTTTAAATACAATACCTATTCGAAGAAGCACGCCTAAAGTGAGCCAAAACGCATGTACAGTAAGTATACTCACTATTGGTACATCAACTACGTCAGTTCATCCCTTCATTCTAATTCACCATGTCAACGGAATTGCTTTTACTTATTGATACATTATAAGTCCTTGATTAAGATGAACTTTAATTCGATTCTCATTAGAATAATACATACGTCGTGTTCTCGAGGCACAACAATGCAGATGATAACTCCAGCGAGTTGTCGTTACCCACAGCCAGAACCTTTTCTGTGTATATCCTTCTTCGTAATGAGAAATCTGTTCGCAGAAACCCAAATGGCCTCTATAATGCCTCCCTGATGCTCCATTATCCGATCATTACGCCTTTAATTTTTCCGCTTTTATTTTTTTGGATGTTCGCTAGATTGAGGCTCAGATCCGCCGGCTCCGTATATACGGTCGTCTGCGTATTTTCCATCATAATCTATATTTCCAATTTTCTTCCAGATGGGCTCATATACTACGTGATCATAACAATTTCAATTATAGGGATACATACCCCGCCCCTCTCTCTCTGTCTCTCTCTCTCTCTCTCTCTCTCTCTTTCTCTCTTTTTTTTTCTATCTCTCTTCCTTTATCTGTTTCTCATTCGTATAGTCTCTCTATCCCCATACCGTATCCTTTTAACTTTCCATTCGAAAACTTTTTATCAAGTTCATTTTCGTATTTCTTCCTTTCTTTCATCCTTTTTCCCGTTTCTTTATCAGCCTTCTCTCTCTCTCTCTTTCTCTACCCCCGCACTGTTTACGCCTCTATCTTTCTCATTAGGTCTCACTTTCTCTCGCTCATTCTTTCTCTGTATAAATTACCAAACTGTATCCCCGTCCCCCCCCCTCTCCTTATCCTAGTACGGTAGCAATGACCCTTTCTCTCTCTCCGCTCATCTCTTTATCGTTCTCCCCACTCTCATTTTAACCCTTACTGTCTTCTAAGCTTTAATCAAAGCCTTCGCATGGATAATTTGTGATGCGTCCAGATAGATAAGTAAGTAGTCTCATGGGAATGCGAAAAGTGGCAGTCTGGATATTTCTTTTCTCTTTTCTTTTGAATCGCATTTGCGATCAACTGATAAATCTAGGACAGAAGCAAAAATTGAAATGAAATTGCTGATAATCTGATAAAGATGACCACAATAGTTATTGACTGGTATTTTCTTTTCTTGTTGTAATGATAACGTCTCTTGTATAAAAGTCAAATAGCAATCAAGGTTCGATTAAAAGGGATGATAATGTCACAGTATTTTTTACGAATCAGGTGCTTACTTGTATAAGGTACAAGTTAATCTTATTGATTGTATTACCCCCATGAAATAAGTGTACAGCTTTAATTTTTGCTAGGCACAATCACTTGAACACTTGTCGAAAGAGTATATACAGTAGAAAAACTACGAACTTTTATTCTGTAATACAGAAAAATGAACCGGAATGTTTCGTATACACGTTGTTAGTGATAAATCCTGACAGCCATGCTGATCACACATTTAGATATACATTACGTAATAATCACCAGAGACTTGGAAATGTCACGTGATGTTCCCAGTGAACCTTTCCCCGGACCGCAAATTAAGAATGTAAACGATGATTGCGAGCTACTCTCCGTTGAATTAGAGCGTCGAGTTTGAACGCCAATGTATGTTATCCAGCATTGATTCTATTCGCCAAGATGTGCATTTACCCCACCACGGCCAAATTGATTAAAGTCATGGTTGAATGTCTCATTCCATTCTCCTCAATTTCGAATTCAATTTGTGATCGTAGTACAACAGTCACGGGCATGGCTCAAGGGAAAATATGAGGCTTGAGGCGGGGGTGGGTGGGGGGGGGGGGGG
>BEXV01000187.1:174074-187681 GCA_003118195.1 Hemicentrotus pulcherrimus | reverse complement strand
CCCCCCTTGCACCCCATGACCTTTCCCCTTTCCCCTTACCCTTAAACCACTTAATTCCACTATTGTATTATTTTGTACACCCTTACTTGGGTATTACTTCTCTTTTGTATTCTTGCCTGACTGCACATGAGTGTTTTTAACTTTGCCATGATTGTATAGTGTATTTAGTTACTGATGAGCCTTCTGGCGAAACAGTCTGTATAACTCGTACCAATAAAGTGTAAACTTCCAACTCATATATCTATATATATATATATATATATATATATATATATATACACACACATTGCAATTTGATTGATACTTTTGGTTCTAGGACACCTACTCCCTGGACATCCACCCCCACATAACCGTCCCCAGTCAAGTACCCTGTAGGACAACCACCCTCTAGGACAACCACCCTCTAGGACAACTTCCCCCAGGACAACTACCCCCAGACAACTGCCCCCTATGAAAGCTACCCCCTAGGAGAACAACCCCCGGACAACTACCCTAGGGCAATGACCCTCCGGACAACTACCCCCATACAACTACCCCTACGACACTCGTCATCTAGGACAACTACCCCTGACAACTATTATAGGAGTAGTTGTCTGGGGGTAGTTGTCTGGGGGTAGTTGTCTGGGGGTAGTTGACTGGGGGTGGTTATCCGGGGGGTGGTAAGATGTCCGGATAAGGATACTTTTAACCTATTTTTTATCATCTTTGATTTTCCTAATCTCGAGAGATTATTTATTGGTTATTGTTATTGAAAATATCGGCTCATGGGACATAATGTTCTCTTATTATTTTTCTCCCACTTTGAAGTTTTACAGTTGTACGTCATGTAGGCAAATTACATCACCTTGTAATCAATTCCATCTAGCCCATAACATGAGGCTGGATAGTAACATTTTTGATGATTTTTTGTTTGTTTGTATGTAGATGTTGCAGCCCCCCCCTTTTTTTTTTTGCTGTTTAGAATTGAGAATTTATGACATGAATAAGTATAAGTTTCGATCATAACAAACATACGACAAATGAAAAAGACAGAAATAGTAGGCGAAAGTCTTAGTTGGAGGCGACAACCATATATCAAACAGTAAGCATTAAATCTATAACTCTAGACCGATAATGATATATGAATGCAAAATATAGACATTAAAATAAGTAGAAATGAGGTGAGACAGAAATAACTATCAACAATGAACATGATGAATAGATATCAGAAGAAAAAAAAACAGGGCAGGAAATCGTAAAGAAACAAAACATGTAAACCACACACACATACACATTCAAAGAATAACACAGATGAGGGATGAGAGAAGTGGATTTTTGCTTCTCGTAAGTCTATACAGTCTCAAAGTACATCAATTGGCCCTTGAAAGCAATCCGAAACATTATACATTGCCGTGGAGTCCTTCCACGATCTCCACCAGCGTGATGATAAAAACCTGATTGTTAATGTCAGAATAACCTGATTAATACTGTCATCCCATTCCTCCAGTACGATGGAAACAGATTACCACTCTCGCGCTCAAACTATACACAACTTTCAGATTTATACTGACGAGATAAAAAGGGGTACTTCTTGCACGCCCCTATATTCGATTCTTCAGAAGTGTGCTAGACATGAGTGCTAGAAACCCATTTATTATTTCTCAAAGTGGTTTTCGGAAAACACGCGGAAATAGATACACTCTTTGGTGAAGCTGAAGAACATACTTGATGCTCTGCTCAGTCGAGAATGCTGAAAGTCGAGTGCTTTTGAAAATGTCTGAAGTGAACCATGGCAATATACCCTCCGTTTCTAGGACATTATTGAAAAGTATTGCTTTCATACCTTGGAATCAATAAAAAGAAGATATATATGGAGCGGAGAGAAGTGATTAAAATTGGAAACTTTAGTCGTGCGATGGTGTATAGCTACGGAGGGAGTTAATTAAAAATTTTCCTGAAATAGTTAAAATGCACAAATATATCAAGTAAATACATGACATGAGGATCATGAAAGTCACCTTTGATGTATTTTTGTACATAATCTGCAGATGGCCAAATTAACAATATTGCCTATATGAAGGTAATCTCTTTGCGGACTGTAAATCAACGTAAATAATTTAAAATTAAAGTTTAAGAAGGGCAGTTGACGAAAACCTTAACAAATGATTTAAGATCAATCCTTTTTGTGCATTTGCACTCAAAAAGACAAAAAGAAACCGCATACGGAAACAACGAAAGCAGGACAAAAAACGACAACAACAATTTGTGACTTATACAAGGTCGCCAAGACTGTAGCTACATTTTACGAGTCTTTGCGACGTTTCCTGAGCAAGACCCAATTTATCTCATGAGTTTATTCTTGATGGAATATTATACAGAGGTCTATTCATGGTACATATTGTTAATAACAGGGCGACCAATGACATATGCGGTGTATTCATTCAACCTTCATCGGAATTTCAATAAGATCAGGACAGTGGCAATGTCAACAGTAACTAAGGGCAACCCAGGCCCTAGATATATGGATGATATATGTTTGTATTCATTCATTCATACCTTTCTTCTCCAACGTCTTGCGTTTGCCTCCAGGCACCCCTCTATGTGATGCCTAATGATTCCTGAATCAGTTTCCATGTAAGTTTAACCTAGATAGGTAATAAGCTAGGCGAGAGGTATCGTGTCAGAACTGGGTTTTAGTGGCAGAATTAAGCATCCTAAATTTTCCAAATATTTACATTGCATGTTAAGGTGCATTCCTTACATTAAATCACACTTCTTAAAGCATATAGAGAGGTTGAATTATTTTAGATAGATGTTCTTTATCACCCCGGGGCCATTCATTAATTTCGCGCTATTCCCTCCCATTTCGTTTATTATTCCATGTTATTTTGATGGTAAAAATAATCAGATGATTAATTAAATGATAGAACGAGTAATTCATGGGGGAAATGCTGCCTCGAAGTACTTGAATTATTTTGTTGTTGTTGTATACTCCTACAAGTAAGTGGTTTTCCAATCTCTCTGCTAATAGCAATATTATCTTGCGACGGTGGCTGCTATCTTGTTGTTTCTTTCACTATAGATCTTGTCGCGCAGTATGCATGGATACTTATTTTATGCAAGATATTTAACATAAAGTATTAAGAACTGTGTGTAAATCAACTATTTGAAAAGTTACTTACGAGGATTTCATTTGAAAGTCAGGCAAACTTGACTTATCTTTCTTCTTCTTCTTCTTCTTCTTCTTCTTCTTCTTCTCCCTCTCCCTCTCTTCTTCCTCTCTTCTCTCTCTCTCTCTTCTTCCTCTCTTCTCTCTCTCTCTCTCTCACTCTCTCTCTCTCTCTATCTCTCTCATTCCACCACCCCGCGAGTATAAACATCAATATTCTCATTTTTAAGAGGCACCTATGTAACCTGATTTCAAAGCCTTCAAGCGACGATCAAAGCATGACTACCTCAGTTACACCGGCAACCCCCATCCATACCGATTCCATTTCAACATAGCAGTGACCATTATGGGTAATGTTTCATTGTGTCCAGTCCGGAGTCGGTCTCCTTGATGTAACTGGGGCCCACGGCGGTGTCTTGGAAGAATTTCTAAGTTGCAATTAACCATCGCATTGCTGGCGTCAATCTAAGCACACACAGAGAGAAGGAGATGATGATATTCAATTTAACTTTTTAATGGAAGGGAAAGTTGTCTGCGGTATAAATACCCGTATTCATTGATTGGTCACTATGGGAGCAAAGTTATCGATTGTTTGTATCACAGTGTACAGAATAAGCCAGGTCATAGTTGCAGTCTGAGCATGAGCAGATGAAGGTCAGTGCAGACCAAATTGTGAAATACACGGAGACAAAATACTGGATACGTGCTCATGAAAGTTATGTAATCATCATTCATTTATGCACAAGTAGTGCACTCCATGATACACTGGTGGAAGTATTCTTTAAAAAAGGGGAAGCAAAGGTTATTTATGTAGCACCTTCAACGCTGTAAGAGTGATTATTTCAAAATGTACAAAGTGTGACTTCTTTATGTTTTGAAGATCTGTGGATATTTTGGGTCATTTGGGACACAAACTAGCTGGTCTATCATACAACCGCGTTCCCGGGTTGAAATAACTGTGCTTAATATTATATTTATTCAAATGTGACGCCAACAAAATCACTATTTCCGTTTTTGTATAACGCGTATTGTTATCATGAATTTGGTTTTAAAATTGTTTCTCAAGTGTTTTACAGGTTTATCCTGGCCTAAAGGTATAGTGGAGTTCTGTTTTCAGACCGCAAATGCCTTCAAAGTACATGGTTATTGCTCTTATTCATATCTATAGTGACATTTCTAGTGCCCTTTTAGAACCTGACATTGCTATGAAGGTAATTTTAGACCCGCCCCAAAATTTAGCCAATACGATCATATCAGCTCCACTTTAAAACAAATATAATGACCGTTTATTAATTATTTAAATAAAAAACAAAAATTCATGGTTGTGCGTAATATATTATAACAAACACTAAAATGCCAAACAAAAAAGCAAAGATCGGCATTGAAATACGACGTAAAAGGCGCTATTTCGTTTTTTTAACGACTTTTTCAAGTTATCTAATATTTGTGGTGATACACATTATTTTAGCGGTCTCTGAAACGATTTTTATCAAACAAAGATGATTTTGTCATTTAAATTGTATCTTCTTTCAAATTTGACACTCAGTTTTTCATTATCTCACAAAACATTAATTTGTGTAGCGCCCTCTGCAACAGAACTCAACTATCCCTTTTAAGCACCAGCAACCGTTAGTGTTGTGCATTTCAGAGCACTTTAATCTCTTTTGGTTCGGTCGGTATTGATACGCTCAAGAGTCAACAGTGCGGTTTTTAATTCTTGACTCGAAGTCAATTTGCCAATGGTTCAAAATGACCACTTTCTTCAACCTCGCATGCGTGTATTGTCCTCTCACTTTTGAAGCATTCTTCGATCTAGGATTCTGAAATCTTTAAGAAACGGATAGTTAGCAAATATCCTTTATTTTTGTCGGAAACTCTCAGAAATGAAACGCTCTTTCAAATTTGGAAATGTTTTCAAAGGAGTACGTCGTGCAACGCCGTTATGCTCTTCCGGGACATTGCCCCAATGCAGCAATGGTGATGCTATCATACTAATCATATTAATTTTCACTTTATATGAGTTTGTTATTTAAAAATAAAGAAAGCAGTTACTCGGTGCTTGCTGCTCAGCACCATGCGCCTCTTTTATATTATAGAGAAAGTTGGGTTCTTGTCAAACATGTCAAATAAAAATGGTATTAGTCAGAAGTTAACGAAACAGCGTGAATTTTATTATAAAATTTATGTCTCGCTTTCCACATGAAGTAAATGGAAGAAAAATGTCGTCTCCAAGAGCCAAATTAAAATGTCTTTTTAACACATATATAAGGCATAATATACACAATGCACATGCAAGTTTTTTTCAGATTCCATAATTTGCTAATTCATATTGTCGGCATGGATAGGGATCACATGAATGATCTCTGCTCATTATTTTTTTTGTATTTGATCTTATTTCTGCATTTTCGCAAATAACTGAAGTACAAAACACATACATGTATGAACGTACATGTAATGTATGATAACAAATATACAAATAATAACTTCATGTCAAAATGCTATTGAAATATATACATATAATAACAAAATTCAATATTTCTTTAACATACATGTATCATTATAAATATAACGTATACATTTTCTGAATAATCTTTGGAAAAAAGTGCAGGAGACCGCAATCATAAGCGATGCTTGACTAGGATGGCGGCCTCAAAAGAAAAAGAAATTTAAAATGAAAATGTGTCTATACGATCTTCGTGTATGAGGTTTTGAGTGTGTTATGTGAGTGTATTGTGTGTGTGTGTGTGTGTGTGTGTGTGATTATTAATCAGCTGTTAATTGAGCATTACATTTGCTAACAATGAAACAAATCTGAATGATGATTCGATACTGGTTAAAGCTGGGCAAAAGACTCCAAGGTGATAAATCCTTATCCACCGGAAAACCTCACATTATTATTGTTCAATTTTTTTGTGTTTTATCTGTTTATTCATTATGTACTTTAATGTACCATGTACGGACATGCTGAAAAACAGATATGCTAAGCTGAAAGCATGTTTTTAATCACCGTATTTAAATAAATTAACAACAACAACAACAACATCTCAAGTAGAGAACCTGTAATAAAGTGATCTACGGTACTAAAGACATGAGAGATTAATATTTCCTATATATAGCAGAGAAAACTAGTATGAAGGATGTAGGTTAAAATGCCGGGTGATTAAAGCGAGTTTCAACTTTATATGGACAATCATGTTAGATTAGTTTTAAGGCGCTTGTTGAATTCTCTTAAGTCTTGCAAAGCCAATTACTGTAAATTCATCTCCATAACATAAATGGCTATTTTTGTATTTTTCTGTCATAATCAAACAACTATAATATACTTTATTTGTATGGAAACAAGTAAGTATAGATGTGGTGGTCAATTCTAACATTTGAGGTTTTCTCTATTAAAACTTCATAGTTGCATTATTAAATGCAACATAACGTTTAACGAATACTATTTAGTTACGGGAACATTCACTACATCTGTTGGAAAAAAGTGCAAGCAAAATGAAATAACTATTTAGTTCTTAATGTCCATAAATTATCTGCAGGAAGAAGAGAGAAGTTTGAGAGATTCAAAGAAATCAATTAATCAGACTGAGGAGCAGGTGTCACGACCTCCTTAATCAGGGTGAGGAAAACATCTCGTCTAGAGACAAGTGCGAGATTTGTTTTTTAATAATGGCGGAACGAATATTGATTGGCTCGTGTGATAACAAGTTATCACGTGACTTGTTTTAAGACATGTAAAGGCACGAGCAAGGGTGTAGAACAAGCAGTGTTGAATCGATAGAATTCGGTCTAATTTGCTAAACACACATTCCTCCCCTTGCTAACTCCGGGCGTGGGGAGCCGCTTGGGGGCAGAGGAAAAGAAGAAGTCGCCTGAATTTTTTTATCCCAGGGAGTGCGCGTGTCCCCGGTAGCGAACATTCAGGCCAACTGCTCGAGATGTGAGAGAGAGGGAAGGAGAGAACGAGAGGAGCGTTTGGGCGAGATCCGGAGCGTGCGCACGACCCGGGTACGCACACGCCTCGCGATATCACACACCGACTCAAAAAGATAATCCAGTCCCCTGATACCACTTAGCAAACTCCTCGTGAATGCCTCCATTGGATGCCCCTCATATCCTTCCTTGAATGCGCGTTTATCACAAACACGGGTTATAACACCTTGGCTGATGTCTTTTGTTCATACCTGGCTGCACATATTTTGGGTTCATATCGCTATCTTCCAATCTCTCTGTCTCTCTCTGTCTCTCTCTCTCACTCTTCCTCCCTTTCCTTTTCCCTAGTATTTCACCCTTCCCATTTCTCTCTCTCCCACTTTTCTGGCCTCCCCCACCCTTTCTAGTCTTCTTTCCTTCTCACCCTCTACCTACTTTTCTTCCTTCTGTCTCTCAGTCACAATTTGTGTTTCTTTGTTCCTGTCTCTCTTCACCCATCTTTCATCTCCTTCTGCACCTCAGCATATTTCAATGTCCCTTTCTCACCTTTACCTCTTCCTTTAAGTCCCTACCCCCTCTTCATCTCCCTTGCTCTCTCCCCTTCTCTTCCCCTCCCTCACCCTTGTCCTTCTCTAACTTTCTTCCTCTTTTTCTTCCTTTCTCTCTCTCTCTCTCTACCCCTGAGTTCAAAATTTTCGAGCCTGCTTAATCGTGTTAGGGTGTCTTTAGTGATAAGCAGTGTATTTGGTGCATTCTGTCGTATGTAACCCTCTATCTTTAGAATAATCGTATTTTCCATTTCTTTGCACACAGGTCACTTCAGATCGACGAAGGATCGGAGATCGCGATCGCAAAGAGAGAACGCTAGAGAGCGACAGTGGCGGGAAAGGAAAAAAAAGGGCGCGAGGAATTTCG
Organism: Hemicentrotus pulcherrimus; assembly: GCA_003118195.1. Lineage (NCBI taxonomy): Eukaryota > Metazoa > Echinodermata > Echinoidea > Camarodonta > Strongylocentrotidae > Hemicentrotus > Hemicentrotus pulcherrimus. Next base: position 179,688 of record BEXV01000187.1, on the reverse strand, counting down.
CAGACTCCACCTTAACCTTCGAAGCGATCGGATCGATAAAGAGTTCTTCTCCCAGCAGGCGACTCTTTCCACCATCCAAGCTTGGCCCATTTTACGAATCAGCGTTGCACGAAAGCTCATCGTTTTGAGATTTCGGCTCATCTGCTCGTTCAACTCTCTAGTTTTGTATCCGGTCTGATTTGTTTTATTTCGACTCTTTTGGCTACCGCCCTGTTAATTTTTCACTGGATTCTTATCGTTATTGAAATCCCAGATGAACAATTTCTCCTGGAGATTTAGAGACAAAAACCTTTTAACGAAACATATGCCGGGATTCTGGACGTTGCAGAAGACAGTTCCCTACTTGTGAAAACATTTATCGCGGTGATCAAAAACCTAAAATTTCGATGGATGTTGAAGATGAATGTTGAAGATTTCTCAACTTACTCTAGCTAATCATTTGTATGACGATGGAAATTTATCTGCGTGAAATGGCTCCTGAATGATTCATTTTTGTGAATCGAGGCACGACTACTCGGCATTTGAAGGCATTCATTTTCGGACATAGCGGACTTGTCGGCAAATTTGAACATCATCCGGACAGCAAAGTGATATCCCTAAATCAAAGACGACTATCTTCAATTAATTTGGTAAGTGTCCCGTCAGTTGATATTAAAATGTACAATTTCAATGTTGATAGAGCGGTTAAGACATCAAAGGCCATAATATTCGTCCTTCATAATCCTCTTTAGCGTTGTCAAGAGACGTGATATATACATATTTCTTTTTTGACGTCAATATTGACGAATGACAAGTGTCTCCTTTTGGTTTTGATCCACCGTGGCGGTTTATCCAACTCCCGCGGGGGCTGAATAGGATGCCAGGCTTTTTTGCATGACGTTGCCAAACTATGCTGTAACATCTATCAAATGGAATGTTAGCACTGAGTCGCTAGTTTGCATTCATCACTGCGTAGCGCAATTGTAGCAGGGAATATGTATGTCTAAATTTCCTCTTGGAATTGGGATTTCCATTGGTTTAAATTTGAAATATATTTTACACATACTTATGCATTGCTATAGCAATTGAAAACTTAATGCAAACAAATAATGTACTTGGTGGATGCATATAACTTATGATTATCTACCTTTTCAAGAGCTGTCATGAACAGCTGTCCGAACGAACCCCCTTGGTTTCGATGTATTCCTGTTTTTCAATTTCAATCGTACACAACTTACAAAATAAAACCCAAATCAAAACAAAAACACGTTTTTTTTTTCGCACACACTCTTTCAAAACCAACGATGTACTAACGACTATTGAATACACTGCCTACATCTGATCTGACATGTCAAATGCTAAACCTCGCCCCTCTCATTGCTGCTTATTTTTTCTATGTCCTTGCCATTCTCTCTCTTTCTACTTAAGCTTCTTTAATGGCGTCGCACCGTGATGTCTTTATCTTGATGTGAACACATTTAATACCAGTAAGATTACAATTATATGGCTTCTTTGCTTTTTGTTTGTGTTCTTTTCACGAGGGCAAATTGAACGTGTATTTTTTTTTACATCACTTAACCTCACCAATACTTATAACACTAAACCTTACGTGTTTTATATAATTTATCGATAATCGTGATATCCAACGTTCCATGATAACGCAGATCATCATGATATAAAGTTGAAGTCCGAGGAAGTTTCCAATACATAATAAATAACGTTATATATAATTGTTAATAATTTTACAACGATGTTATATTCGATATTTTTTATTTCAAATGTACCTGCATTGCAATTGTTTTATGAAGTATTGATGAACTGATATTGCGTGAAAAAATACTATATATTGTTTGTAAAGTCAAGGAATAGCGACTTTCGTATCGTCTACGTGATGATATTTTCCTATTTTCTCTCTAAATGTACCTGTGACATAGAGTTCCAATGCTCTTTACATATATTTTCTATTGCCTTGCAATGTAATTCCAGATGCTGAAACCAAAATCGAGTTCTGTACATATATTCTCTCTGAGTACATCAGATAGACGAAAACAAGATTCCATAAAGACAATAAACTAACATTGAAGTGTATAATTGGATAACAACCAAATGTAAATCCCTACTGAGATGACACCTGCCTATTTTCCAGTACAGCCCAGGTCGCTGGCCAAATATATGGACGTTTGGACACAATTGCGACAATGGCGTCTCGTAGGGACTTTTAGATTTACACAACGAGAGCGTGGACCGCAACATGGGACTTCCTTTAAGGTGCCTTAACACAATGTCACACGCGGCAGTGCACGCTCTCGTCGTGTAAATCTAAAAGTCCCTAATGCGCCAGTAAGCGAAGGATATCCACAGCTTTCCATGGAATTGTTTTATTCTCTGCTTATGTTTGATAGCGTCGTTGTTGTTTAGTTATCACATTTACGCTCCATCCTCTTCACCTCCCCTGCTTTCAAGAGAGAGGTCGTGTAAGAACGAAAACAAATTCCGTGACGTATCAAGGTGACAATGCACTCTAATGCCAAATGAGAAGGATTTGAAAATATACATGATCTTGTTTAGTATACAAAGTAGACAAGTGATTAAGTGTGCTGTTTATTTGAAGAAAAAAAAAATGTTTATAACTTGACTTTATTAACAAAAACAAAATAAGAAAAAAACGCAATGGTGACCAAATTATTATATACAACTTTTCATTTAATGTTTTACACCGGCACTCCGTCCATCTATTCAATGTTTTAAAATAACTATTACGCATAATCACCTTATGTAAGAATGTATGCTCAGTCAGTCAGTCAGTAAATTATGTCAGTTCAGTCAATAACATAACTCAAGATTATACTCCAATCCATTAGCTTCTAGACAAATTTAATAATTCTCATAAGGTTTTATGATAATGTTTACATATCATGGGCTTTTATGACAGCAATGCTACGTGAAATTACATTACAGATGTTAAAATACCTTTTTCAACTGTCTGTTGTTTTTAATCATTTCGATTATTACGAAACGTCAGATTACTTTCAGAGAGAAAAGTTTATCGACTCCCTGTGTCCACGCGACAAAGTTCAACAGTTGTATTTGAACATCGCCCAAACCTCAGACAAGGAAACTCTTTATAGTGCATAACAATCAACAACGAGTACGGAGGAGAAAAAAAAGGGTATACTATCATGTACCCCCATCTCTCATTCCCTCATTTTCTTTTCTGCATCCCCAAATCATGCGATAATCGTGTACCGTCATCGTGTGTTTTCGCCGAGAAGTCACGACTCTCCAATTTGCCCGGCCCAATCCGACGTCAAGATAAGCTCGTAAATAGATGCACAGACATGCCCCGGTATTAGTCGTTGTGAAGACAAGAGAAAGAAAGGGTCTCAGATGATGAGATTTGCGGCTAGAAATCAAAACCAGTATAAATAAGGTGGCTCGTTTAAACACGACTAAAGTACGTCATGAGACTTTTGTGAAAAGTCCAGGCACCCATGTTTTGTTGGTCATTGTTTATGCTTTAATCTATTAACGCATTTATAACTATTCATTTTTGTATTACGTATTTTAGCCTACGAGTAAAACTAAATATTACACACAGATAAAGGCATCCTGCAGTAACCTTTGATGTATTTTTAGAAAAATATTTAATCACTAAACCCGTTTCATGTTGAGTAATTTAACAAACCTAATCAAAATATGTAAAGAATTATACCATAAAATTGTTTGTTTATTCATGAATTGGTCCTTGATAATTAATTATAATACAGCCTCCATTTACCTCGGTGTTTGGATGCTTTATAAAAAAACACACAAGTTGACGATTCTTAAATAATAACTGAATATACGTTTGATTGAAGGTTTTGCAAATTCTTATGTCTATTAGAACGCAAACCTCATGGGAAGGCATGCAGTAGTTATATGATTCTTGTTACCCGAAAGTAACCTCAATTTTGTAAGACTCCCGGTGTCGAAGAGAAAATACACGGAGAATATTAATCAACCGAAGCGCATTCATCTGACCACCTGCCCAGCTTGACTTGTAGGTCGTTACATGCATTATAAATAAGAGAAAGGGTTTGACAGTGGAAACTTCTGAGGTGACTTTTACGTGTTACCCGTAGGTCTATTCTTGATCGAAGGTTTTAAGAGCATTTTTATTTTCGGCTGATATGTATACTTCCATGGTTTACTGTTTTCATCAATACTACCTATATGCTATAATTAAAAGACCAAAGATGGTGGGGGTGGGGGTTCAATACATTCGAAAACAAGCCGTTTCGGTATCATGCTTCAAAATAGTAGAACAAATGCAACACATGCCTGGGATTATGGCTACAATTACAGTTAATAGTCCTTTGTGGCAGCCTTCTTCATGCTAAATTCAAGTGGATATTTATATTTACCGTATAGGAATGTTAAGGAGCAGGTGAATATGAGAAGGCTAATTTTCTATTAGCTACGCATGATAGTTTTAGAGATTCAGACCTCGACGAATACTGGAACTAATGTTTCAGCTATTTTCAAGAGGATGTATTATATTAAGGTCGATTAGGATTATTTATATTTACCTTGAGGTTTGACCGCACGCAGTGTAATTTATCTTTTTTTTTAGTCTCTTATCAAAATTTTAACATCAGAAATTCTGCAAGCAGAGTAACATTACGAAATGGCATGCATTTAGTGACACCATGGACCACATCACAAAGCATATTTGCATGGTCATTTACAAACATTGATCCACTCTTCTTGTGGTCATATTATAGATCACTCTATTTTGTAGATTAATGTAGCCCAAATTATACCGTATATTATCTCTTGCTTACGTTTTTACAGTCTTATTTGTAAAGTCTTTGTTCTTTTGACTACATTAGAATCTACTTAGAAGGTAGTTGTTTTATCGACTCTGTTTTAAGAGTGGATTAAACCTTTTTGTCGCTACTCTTGGTAGAGATTTCCGGTCTAAAATAAAGTAACCCTGATTGACTCCTGATTTCCAATCTTGTAAAATTAAAAAAAGATATCAAGTTGTATCGAATAAGAAAAAAAAGAAATACAGCTGTTGGCATCCGAGACCAGTTTCTATGGTTCAGGGAGTTTTGAATTGGCATTGGACAACAACAAAAAATAGAAGCAAGGATATATTTTTTAAAAAATGTAACCTTCCTTTTGCTACAATCTATGTCCTTCCTGATCAGAGGCGTCATCAGTGAAAGGCCACGTTGGACATTCCTTGCGTTTGTATCTCAAGTTCGAGTTCAAGTTCAAGTTTTTATTTATTTCCACATTTGGTTCTCAAATTCAGACGGAAGACTTTGTTGCTCTTCCTTCTTCAAGTCATCCACTGTACACTATGAGATGATGTTAATCCTTGTCGGCTCTAAGATTGTCACAGAAAAAGTTGATCGGAACCATGGGCAGAATACATATTTTCTGCATTTGAAATCTAGTATCGACGCTCTTGATATAAAATGGAATCGGCGTTTTAATGTATACGGTTTTTGCCGCTATGAAACAAATGCCCTCACATATTGAATTTTGGGGTTAACTGATGGTGAACATTATATAATGATAAGGAGGTGGTGGAGAAGAAAGAGAGAAGGAAAAGAAGAAATAGAAATAGAAAGAGAGAGAGAGA
>BEXV01000187.1:157971-173221 GCA_003118195.1 Hemicentrotus pulcherrimus | reverse complement strand
GGGGGGGGGGGGGGGGGAGGGGAGGGGCGTTAAAATGGTATGAGTTAAAGGACCACTGGCTCCATACAGATAATATAGCTCCTCATTTATCACTAAAGAGATGTCAATAAGTGGTGATCAGAGGTTGGACATTTAATCCTTCTTCACAATCAGTAGGAAAGTTATCTCTTTTTGCAAACTCAATCATCTGAAAATACGAGTTTTTGCAAGGACATTCAATGGAAATTACCTGTATTTTGAAGCAAATGATGAACATAACAAGAGTTAGTTTAGCTGCTTTAATGTGAGGACCCATTTTCAACGGCTCATTAGTCTTTCTTTGGTTCCCGATGATGTAGTGATAGGGTTTAGTCTGGTACGGTGCATGGCCACAATGACATAGGAATGTTAAGTGTCGCCGGTTAATTATAGGTTCCCTTAATGAGTAAATCCCTCCTATTATATGATATAAATGAAGGACAAGTACCTACATATACGGGCTGGCGATTAATAATGCAATTAAAGTATCCAGGAATTAATGAGATATTTATGAGCAATGATGCGAAGGACGTGTGGTCATTCTCGCTTTAAAAGGTTAACACGTCTTCGTGTGAGTACGTTTTGTGAGGGTGGGTATACTTTGAGTGTGGTATATGAATTGGGGACGAGAGGGAGGGTGGGTAAGCAACCAAGACCGTGGTTACCCGTATTCTAATAGCAGATAAGCGATTTCCAAACTTGATCCCAACTAAATGTCCAGCAGAATTATGAAAAATGGTATGTCGAAAAGACAGACACACACAAAAAGACAAATACACATGCACACACACAAACGCTTGCGTTCCTACTCTGTTTTGTCAATTCAACAGTTCCCTTTAAGATGTCAATTTGTAATTCAGCTAGCAGCTTTCTTTCATGTATCACCAAGCACCATCACACCACCGACTTCTTTTAATGTGTCACAAGACAATCATTTTATAAAATAACTTTTAGCTTATTTTAAGGACTCGTAATGACAATTTTGATCTAAAGCAGCCCGTGTAATAAGGACGTTAGCGTGATCAGTAAGCACAACAAGAGGGGCTCCAGCATTAAAAGGAGTCACTGGTGTAACAAACTTGAGCGTCTTTTTCAAACTTTTGCTTTTTAAAGTATAAAAAAGAAGAGACTCTTCATGGAATTTAGCCATCAGTTGACATATACCATGACCAAAAAGCTTAACAACAAGATAAAAAGTACAAAAACAGTTGTTTTTAGAAATGACACTTTTAGAGGACCACACTGTGACACTTTATATTTTAGTCAGGGTTAAAAGCTTAATTGTAATCCCCTTGAAAATGACAAAAAACAAAACGATTTCGCTAACGTCACGTCTTCTTGTGGTCTCCCCGCATGTCCGTCTGTTGACTGGCATCCCAATCTCTAGGAGTTCGTCGTAAACACTCCTTCAATATGCCCAAGTGATAGAATAACACTTGGACATCCCCTGCGTTTGTTTAACGTATCTGAAATTCAGATGAAAGAAGTTGCATCTTCAGAAGACGGCAATTTCCATAATACCACTTGAACTTTTGCGCCTCATCCCTTCTCTATGTGGTTTTACGCTCTCCGGGTGCCTGCCATGGGTGGCGTTTGAGTATCCACTTTAGTCGACTTGTCCATTCCGGAGTTTAATATAAAATCCATTACTCCCTCAGACGTGTTCCCATTGTGGAACGCTTGTCTGATTGAAAATAGTTTCCGGAAGAAAGACCTCGAAAAGATTCCGCAAGGTTTGAACATGTCTATCTAGTCAAGTCGGAACCAAGGAATACGCAAGTCGACCACACTCCAAGCAGACGTTCACGAACAATTATTTGTTTTCGCTCCCTCCATGGATCTCCCTTTCTATCATGTTTGTTACATATTGCAACGTTCTCTGCTGAAAAAAAAAATTGTCAAAGGAATTTTAGAGACCTTGGAAAATAAACAGGTAGCAAAAGAGGTTGTCTGTTTCAAACTGAATTTTAATGTGAACTACGAGACGAGACGCTAAAGCCCATTTAACAGAACTGAATTGGTTGATTTATCTGTGACAGTAAAAAAAAAAAAACTTTGCGCCAGTGGTACATCGTCAATTTGGCACTTGTAACTGTAGGAAATGCGTTTTATTTTTCTTGTTGATGAGATGGCGTTCGAAAGTGTCCACATATTGCGCAGTACATAAAAGTCCACTTCAGAGGATGTGTGAACACTAGCTAGAATGGGAACACATCCGATAGTGTAAAACTATCAACTCATCGCGAAGTTTGACCGTGCGTTAGAGATCACATTTTCATTCCGATATCGAGAGTGTGAACGCTGTTGCAAGTCGTTTTCTGCATTTCCGCTCCAAAGTGAAGACACAAAACCTAATTTGGCGTAATGCGCATGAGGGATCGAGGACATAGTCAATCTCTGCGTCGTGCACATTTCAGAAACATAATCGTACCCGACCGTCTATATCATGCCTACTTCGCAAATGGAAGATTATTGTGTTTTGAGTGTGTAAATTGCGGTGAAGACTGAAAGAGATCGATTCATCAAAATGTTGTCAAAGAGAAAATAATGATGAAAATGTGATCTACTGTAGACGAATAGCGCCTTGGCATGTTAGGGAGAGTGAAGTCATGCATTCATATTTGAATAAACAATAGTGAAAAAAAGTCCCGTATATTTCTTTTCGCAATATCTAGCGTCATGGATTTACCACTTAAATGTACAACAAATTTATTGTATATATTTGAATTATTTGTTTTGTTTTGTTTTTTTATTTTATTTTTTGTCGATAAATTTCATATCAATGAGAGTTCGTAACTTATCAACGTAAATAAGCAACGTGACACGTTGCATCATTATGTGCTTTATGTATAATTTGTTACACTGCGTGGGGAGAAACAAAGCACCGAAACCCTAAACTGTTATGATGACAACAATCGTCAACTTCCTTTGTCTCTCATTGTTCTCTTCGCTACATTTGTTTTGGTAAAAATAGCAACCAGACGTCAAACAAAATGAGGGTTAGCACCGGAACCCTAACCATGGCAACAGTTATGCTACGGCTATCACTAGGATTCCCCCATTTTACTGGATTACAATCACTTGGGTGGAAACTATCCTCCTTTCCATCCATAAATTGTTCCGCCATCTATGTTAAAGATAGTTCTGCCCTAAACCGGAAAACGGGATGAGGTTGCAAATTGAATCATAATCGTGCGGCTCTCAAGTCAGCGGGCATGAGAACAAGTCGAGAACATTGCTTGCTAGATGTCGCATGACTTGCCATAGACCTGTATCCCTCGGGCATACATTAAATATAAAGTCGAGTACTGGCCATGCGATTACATTCCGAACAAGACTGTCGGGAGCAATCGGGAAAGAATGCATTTGTGGTAAATAAGATGTGTTTGTAATGTTTTGGAACGAACGAAATTGGCGCAGTCTTGCTGATGATCACATGCATTCCAGGCTGAAATAGATTTATGGAACTACACACAAATCGGTCCGAGCCTTTTAGGTCATTTCTTGTCATATTCCAGATTATAGGAAATTTGAAGAGCAGTTCTTTTTCAGGGGACATTTCTAACATGGTATTCCGACTTCCGAACTGGCAAACAAAGAGAAAACTTCAGAAGATAGACTCTTTTACATCTTCACCAGAACTCGCTCTTCCCTAATATAGGTGCGCGCTTTTTCTGAGCAAATTGACAGGACCTTAGCGGTTAGGCATATGATCCGAGGAGAACCTTAAAGAGGAGGTTTACCAGAAGCATGGTGGCCCAGCATGGAGATAATTGGCCAATGTGAGAATAGTCATGGCAGGTCAAAGTAAAACACTCTCATTTCACCAGAAGGGAGATATCGAGATGACGACATAATCTTTTTCTATTCTCACAAATTAGAAGCAATTCAGTGAATGTTATGCAAATTGGAAATAGACTCGCTTTTATCACGCAGCGTTGGGTTGCTACAATATTGTCTAACGCAACGAGAGATAGAGAGATAACGTGGAGAGGTAGAGAGAGAGAGAGAGAATGAAAGAGAATATACAACATTTACCTGACAACTTGAACTATAAATCTAGTGTTATTATAACTCTCATTCAAATGACTCTGTAATCAGAAAATGATAACCGCCGATATTATGTTTGATCTCAAACATGTTAAATTTCGAAGTTTAAAAAATACTATACGACTGATTCAAAGCCCGCTTTTAAAAGTAATCATTAATCTCAATAGATTTTTGTGTATCTCTTTTACTAATTAGTGTAAATAGCAACATCTCTTTAACTTGCCAGGCTCGATTTTTAACAAATCTTTCTCCTTTGAAGAAAAAAAAATCCAAATCCAAAATGGCAAGTAATTACATTTACAGCCTCCGCATTTAACGTGTCAATCCGTAATTATCGGTTCAATTTCAGATAAATCTTTTGTCGAGACGATTAAGCTAGACGGATCAATAGTTCCCGATCGTACTATCCCACTCTAGCTATCATGCATAGAAATGTATCCATGAGGGGTTTACTTGTTTGAGAGGGTGTAATTGTGATTGTCTTATTTTGTGCGGGCATCGTTTTTTGTTTCATTTTCGGTAGTCGCTCGACGAAAAGGAAGGGCCTTCAATCGTTTTGCGAAATTTGTGTGCACAGACTTGATATGAATGGTGTTGAAATAAAATGTCCGTCACATCCTGACGCTTCAACACTAATGAATTTAAAAGTTTTAAGACATAAAAACAACAACAGGAACGACAATAATGAGCGAAATAAAAAACAAAATAACGCAAAACAAATAAATTTTGACGATCTATCACAATTTTTAATCAAAGGAACTTTTTTACCTATTTTGTATATTTGTCGATTTTAGGTTGATATTAGAAGAAGAAAAAATAGAATTCTTATTTTAAGTATAAAGGCGAAAAGAGTATAGCCTACTCCAACAATCGGATACGTATTTTATTCACGAGTTTGTTACAAGTTTAACCAAATCCTTGCATATATATATTCAAGATTGTGCTGGGGTGTGCAATCTCACCGAGGACGAACATTGAGAAAAAGGTCAGCAAACGAAACAGCGTCTTTTACGCCACGGCGATCTGCTGCTATACATCGTAATGCACGTGATTTAATTCCCAGATCAATCACTAGCTATGCTTTGTCCTCCTTTCCTCCAAACTTCAATTAATTCAGACTAATTCCATCTGGATTCAGGGACTAGCCTTCTAGCCAATTCAATCTGTGGACGGTAATTACCAGTAAAAAGCCGTACCGAAGATGAAACGTTGGGCAGGGAATTCGGACTATCGTGGATCAAGAAAGCGAGAAAGCTTTTCGAGAGGAAATTTCGGGAAAATATTGGAGGAACAGTCGCACAAAAGAAAATTGATCGGTGGCCTAAGACATACGTGAAATGAAACGGAATAAGATTTATTCATCAGGTTTATTGTTGATTATACAGCTGAATAGATTATCGTTTGATTGGTTGCATACCTTGGAAAATGTTTGGCATATAATAGCCTCAGTGATACCGTTTAGGGATTTATAAAACACGGTTTGTCGGGCCGCGTATGTGTTGAATAATAGATAAATAGCAATATCATGAAAAACATATGAGCGGTACTTCATTAAGAACGGAAAAACGCGGGAAAAGGTATATATTAAGCGCAGATGAAATTCTGAAAGGTTATTTAGCTTCTAGAAGAAATCATATTGATGTGAATTTAAAAAGGCCATCATTGTATGTATTGTAATTTTCTATCCTCCGTAACTATTCCATCCTTCCATGTTTGGTACTGATTTTATTTGTCCCTTTGTATTTATTATCATTCTGTAATTATTGTCCATCCTCTTTAATAAGCTTATACTTTAAAAGGTTTCCTAAAATGGTCCTTATATTGCTATGAATATGATGACAATATGTGATTGTTATATCTTTTTAAAACTTAAATATCCTGGAAGAAAATGCCCCTTTACCACCGTTCATTGTGATTTACAATTACTGGATGACCAATGTGAGCCTTGCTATTTCTTCCATAACGATGGTATCATTTACAGACCTAAATCTATTTGGTACCTGGCCAAATAATCCATTAAAAAAATTCTTGCCAAAGCGAAGAAGTATTTTTTGGAATTAGGATACCATTATGTTTAAAATCTGTTGAAAAAATGTGTGAATGATCATAGTCATAAAAGGAATATGGTCGAATGTCCTAGACAAATGATATGTCGTATTGCAAATTATTTCATTTCTTTTTGATAGATTGAACGTGAAGGCCGGCTTTATTGGCTTCCTTCACGAGCCTGCTTGTCTCGTCGGTGTTCTGAGAAATCAAATTTTGATTAGATTATGCCTGAGAATCGAACTCTGTATGTCTGGAATGCCCCAAAATATCTCTTGAACAAAAACATGACCTCGAGATTGAACGCACCGACGCGGTCTTAGAATAAGATTTATGTTGTAGCATCATTGTTTTGTGACCTTGCCAACTCAAATGTTTCCTGTATACATTCAAAATGACAGGGTCATATTATTGTGCTTTGGCAATCAAATAGACAGTATACAGAAGGATAAGTCTTTGCTTGAATTGATTTATTTCGTAATAAATCGGCAGCAGACACAGAAGATAAAAACGAAAGAAAACGAGGGGTAAAAAGAAGAAATCTACCGACGTGCTAAATGTCCACGGAACATTGTAATAATGCATGATTATACCTCTATTTTGTAGGAACATGCATTGAAAGTTTAAGGGACCAGAAAAGCAGATCCAATATAATTTCGAGTTGGCGGACAGTACCCCTCCCTAATGCCTTAGGAGGAATCCGCAACCCGGTGGTTAATTTCTGGATACACCTCGCAAGAGATTTGATCATTTTTCATCCTTCTTTAATATTTCTTTTTATGTCCTCTTTTCTGCTCTATGTTGGCGAAAGGTTTGATAATGGATCCTTCAATAAAACGAAACACTTTCATTGATTCCCTCCATTCAAGACCGTAATCCTAGCACAGATAACACTTTTTCTTGACCTAGAAGAAACAAACGAAGATGGAGGGCAATAGCAAATATTGGTACAGACGACTTTTCCCCCGAGCTTTAAGCATCTATAGTCAAGCCTTCAGGACAGCAAATTGTCTGCCAGCCACTGACAATCAAGATTATTATTCCGTGTCATTTCCATGTCGAAAGTGTCGCAAATACATTTGGGCTCCCACCGTCTTTTCTTATGAGCCCCATCGCAGAGGTAATAGTAACTCTACTATCGGATCAAATATTTCCATCGAATGCATTAAGAAAATTGCTATTGCTCCGGGCTCTATACTCGTTCAACATGTGCAAGTGAGATGTGCCTTATATCGTATATCAGCGACACATCTTACTTTTCGATCAAATTTCAGGTGTCTTTGGAATATAAACCTGTCTAGGAAGACCACGAAGGGGGGGGGGGTACAAGGAGGATAGGGTGATGTAATACAATAACTGAATTTGGGGTAAAGAAATAGAGTGTCGGAATGCAGGCATCGTCAATAAAGTTGGCCTACATTTGCATTATGGAGCACAGGTTGGATGTGTTGTTCGGGTTCGGTTTCGCGTTATCTCGTTTCGTCAAAGGTTATTGGAAACATCGTTCATAATGTAACTTCAAAAAGCTAAATGAGTTATGATAAGTTTGGGCAATAGTTCTATTTAATATCCAAAATCCAGATAATCAACAATTAGAATATCTATAGCGAGTGATCAGTACGTTAAAATGTAAATAAAAAAGATTGTCTTATGTATTTGAAAGCAGGATTTGCATAAAGGAATTTGGAATTGGCGAACTTTCAATATCTAACCACCATAATACACTAATGGATGCCATTTTTTAAAGTCATTTATTGTATACCCTATCGTATTCGTGGATGAACATTGGAGTTTAGGTTCGTGTTTGAGTCGGACTCTATTTTTAATTTGATTCATATTCATAATAAAATCCATGAAACATAAAATTTCAACAATTAAAAAAATAGAATATATACAGAATTTACAAACATATAACAAACACGCTAGCAAAATGCTACTTTTGCATCATTGACTATCTACAGATGTAGATAGTAGACTTGTGAATAAATAGTTTGCTTTTAACATCTTACCAATCGGAGGTTGGGTTAACTGTGAAACACTTGACCCTATAAGAGCTTACATCAGCCCTTGTATCCTAGAGGATTCCCGATATCAGTTACCCTCCTCTACGTCTCAGGTTACTATCGCCTCAATGTACTAGTGCTGTTGAAATGTGAGCGAATAGAAGAGGACCTAGCTCTGATCCCTGAGGGACCTCCGGCTAAACTGGGCGGATGTAAGCAAGGTGTCCTCTTGCGAAAATAGAAAGTGGTACTACGTGGATTAAATGGAGGTATGATTGGCCTGTGTTTACAATTTTACAAGCGATTGATTAATCTTAATCTCAGGGTAGAAGGGGGAGGGTAATGTGATCCGTTATTCGAAACACTATTTCTCAAGAAATGCATTGTGCTCAATGCCAAGAACTGGTGTAAAAGCCCGTTACATGTGCTACAGTTGACCTCTGGTAACCTTTGTGTTAAATCAACTACACATCTGCATCCAGTAAAAACCAAGTAAACGACTATCTTGATGTTATACTCCTAGTGTAATTCGATGTTCCGTGTTGTCAGAACAATCAGATTAATATTTCAGATGCAGAGTCGGGTAAAGATTTTTAAATAAACCTCCGCCACCCCCTTCCCCCTGCGCCCAACGACTATCACTAAATGTAACGAGTATGAGAGATTTATTGATCAAAGTGAGTGGTCAAAATCTGTGGGGAGAAAAATTGCTTCGAAACAGGGTATTGATAAAGAATGCTTACATCTATCAAGGCCATAATGTCTCGGCTAGAGTCATAAACTAACATTTAAACGACAGAATATAGACGCATTTCTTCCCTTTTGTAACATATTCAAGTTATATGGGTGATTACGATTTATTTAATACCTTTTTAGATAATTATCAGTGGGTCATGTCAGTAATTTTTTATTTTTTTTTGTTTGACGACAAAGTTTCCTTCGACGAGGATACAAAATCTTCGTTGACTATTGGCCCAAACATTATCTGATGTGCCTAACCGCAGGCGCTATCGATACGCCTTGAATCCACTTTCCCCTAAAGTAATGCTAATCCTATCTTAATCACGATGGGGTTTTATCAAAGACGACACTGTTCAAAGAGGCTCATGGGGTATAGAGGATGAAGAAAACCAGGTAAATTATTTAATCAAATTCCAGATTTACGGGAAATTCTTCTAGGAAATACCCCGCGAACTAATGTACTTCTGCTTAGCTGCAAATGGTTCCAAACTAAATGTGAATGACTGGACGGCATCAGCTTGTGCTGTTTTATAATTAATTTTACATGTTAGCGGAATGACTGTAGCTTTTCTTATTAGATTGGATTATCACAACTAATGGCCACGCATACAAAGAGGGGAAAGTGGCAAAGCCAAAGATAAAAAAAATCGATTGTAATTATTGTAACGGAATGGCATGACGGGTCAGTCCTAGAACAGTGACCTTGTCATCGCAAGGAAAGGAGACGCCATCAATTATTTTGAAAGGAAAAAAAATTATCATACTCTCGATGGACGTATATCCTCCGAAAAATCGTATGGATAGTTTTTTAGTTTAGCTTTAAGTCTAAACATTATTGTGAAATTATATTTATAATATACTGAAAGAAACCAAATGTGTTTTTAACGGACAAGTGAATAGTCGTCTATGGATGACAAGACACACTTTATTATTCAGGATTCAGCATTATAATAACGTTTATATCAGGTAGAAACTCCTGGGTATGTCAAAGGAACAACAAGCATGTTGTCTTAAGGATGCACACGCTTCACCGATTATCGCGCCCCATTAGTGTCAATAAAATGGACCGTTTTATGGAGATATGTGTGAAATATATTGGAGTTGTGATCTTACCTCGATGATGCGTCACGAATTATCCCCACCTTAACGCCTGGAAGAAGTTGTCTGTTGATATTCACTTAATTTAGACTAGAAGAAAATCAAGCCTGCAGAAGGGTTTGACCAGACACATCCACGCTCATTGGCGTAGCTAATGAGGAGGAGTATTGGGCCCCTGCCCCCCTTGTCATTTTACGTCGAAGGAGAAATGATTGAGAAAAAATGGAGTGAAGGAGGGGAAAGGAACGTGACGATGAATCTCACCCCACCCTCCTTGTTATCATTGGTCTGGATGATTCTTACTTGAACCACCGAGTAAGATTGATGCCCCCGTCCGCCTCTCTCCTTCCTATCCCCTACCCATAATGCCAGTTCCCCGTCAATGGATGGACTTCAACACTCTTTCATCAGACACATTGAACGTGGTGAATGTTAAACCACGGTAATTTTTGAGTAGTTTTGGGCTTTATCTTGGCATTCATGAACTAATTGAGAGTGTAGACAATGGTCCTAATAACATTAATAGCGAGAAAGTGGAGGAAAGAAAGTATTGGTATAAATAATGGAGAATGACTGAGAAAGGAGAAGAAAAAATATACTGACCAACAATCAAGAAACGTATGATACATGGATTTCCTTTATGAAGAAATGCAATTCATCAAACTTGAAGCCTACTTTTGTTATGTTGATTAATTCCGATAAAAAGGGTTTCATATCTACCGTAGATTACGCCACGTATCTATAGTCATGATAGTTTGCGACACAGTGATGTAGCACATGTGTGTACACACACACACGAACACACACACACATACGCGCGCGCGCATACGCACACCGCACACTCTACGCACACGCACATGTTGGGGACTTCAGGAGACGCGATTGAATTTTGTTTTTAACCCCTTAAGTAAATTAGAAATGGAAAGTTACTATTTGTGAACCTCGTGAACTGTTTTACTTTCCTGAAAAGTTGTGTGATTAATATGATATTGGGTTATGCATTTTTTTTTTACATCAGGTTTTCTGTGTTTTGCAATGATTTCTAATTATGCTATGTCCATGTAAATATGTTTTTCTACATATTTTATCTTTCCTTCGAAATATTCCATCTCTAACAATTGAACATCCCCGCTCCTTTCTTCTATTCTCATATCTTTCTCAACTTCCTGCTTTCTACTCTCACCAATTTCCTTTCCCATTTCTTTCTTCCTCGATTTCTCCTTTAACCCATTTTTTATATTTCATTTTTTCTTCATTAACCCCTTATTTCCCATCCATACTCAACCCTACCATTTAATATGCATACCTCCAATTATGTCCCTCTAAATTTCCTTTCACTCCGGCACGTCCTGTCAGGCAACCAAAAAACCTAATGCTGCTCTGAACGATGTTATCTTCCCCATACTTTTTACTTTCTTCTTATATTAAGGGAAACATGACGTTCGAATAATATTTACTGTCATATGAAGGTGATGGGTTTGTTGATCTATATTATTACTCCTTTTCTTCGCCGATAAAAGTTTAATCTCGCTTTATATGAGACTTACACGCCTCGTTGTGATAAACTCGGTTCATTAACATATCAGCCTCCAGGTTTACTGGGTATTTTTTTTCGGTCTTTGTACTGAATATAAAACAGTGTAACATGTATAAACTAGAAGTAAAGGGGAATCAAATTTGTTCACCCATTTTGTTTCTTTGAAAGGTGGTGATTGCCTCGCTGTTTTAAAGAGAAGATTGAGTTCTGTGGAGAGTTGAAACACACTTTGTGAGCGTTATCATTGTTATTATGCAAGTGTGGAATAAATTCAGAGAAAAAGATGTTTCCTTTAAGGCATGGCTCTTCTAATGCCTCCTTATTCTGAATATGAAAAGTAACAGCTTAAACAATGAGGTCCGATTTTTATGCCTCATGTTTGTGTAGCTCCATGTACATCTTTGTATTTACAGTGCTAGTTACCTAAACAAGACTTGGCCAAATTTCTTACCATTTTGTTCACAAAGTTTAGTTTTGACTAAAACGAAGGCTGCCAAACTTTGTGGCATTGGGGCAGACTCTTGACCAGCGCAGCAAAACATTGGATCTGATCTGGAATTAGAAAGCGAAAATACAAAATGTCCACAATGAATTCGGAATTAGATGTGGATGGCAAGTTTCAAATTGTTCAACTTGCTTTAACCCCTACCTCCGACATTTGAAGGAAGACTAAGGTAGGTCGAAAGTCTTGACATTATTACTCACATTGATGCGGCCTAAACCTTCGATACAGATGTTTAGTGGGAACTGCTCCTAATATCTGATCAGGGATGGACATTTTTTTTCCCCAGGGACCACAATCACTTAGGTCACATTCAGATAACGCGTCCTTGAATACACTATTCATTATATTCATCCAGTAGGCCGCTATCAAACATAACCCTGCTTGCTGTTTTCTTTATCCATGTGAGTACTTGAGCCATCCTAATGGAAGGTGAACTTCCTGAAGAAGAAGAAAAAAGGACTACTTCTACGGTGAAGAATTATATGTCGGATGGTTAACCGTCGATATTTCCAACTGAAGTCCACTCGAATTGTATTCTGGAAATTAATATTTCGTTTACTAGAATAAGAAGTACTTTGGATATTAATGAATAGTTGCCAATGATGGCCCTAGTGGATGCAACTTTGCAAAAGGTTGAATCTTCTAAATACCCCTTTAGTTCTTTCTAGTAAAAACAATGGCATGCCATCACGACTGGGCAAAGCATTTACTGTAGACATAGCGATAAGGGAGGGGAATAGCGAGGGGGAGGGAGGCTGACGTTACGTTCTAGAAGCGGAATAGATATGAGAAGGAAAGAAGACAAGCGATATCTTCAAGAGGAAACAAAGATAAATGATGTAAGCGAGAAACACACTGAACGGTAAAATCGTTTTATGTGCTCGGGTTCTTATTCTGTCAACCTCGACCAGTACCCTCCCCCTTTCTCATCCCGACTTAATCGTCACGTTTTAATGGCAGAGCTCCGAAGCGGCATCAATTTTCATGTATTTAATTCCATGTCATTACCGACTCTGGCAGTTTCCTGTCTCGTTCTCGTCTTTCCTGCCCGCCCGGCACGTCCCGCAGTGTTAGGTTGTAGGACCTCTTTTCTTTAAAGGGGATCACTGGCGTACAGGTAATGGAACTGTATACCTAAAGAAGGCTGTTATCTTATTCTGAATAGTTAATTGCAGAATTTAATGCCTTATTTGGACCAAAATACGACAACTTCGCTGGAAACCGAATGCAATACAAAGCGCCGATATACATGTGGACATGATTGTGGAACTATACTAAACAGCTTCCCTTATCCTTATTTTCCATCACTATACTGATCATGCTGATAACTCCGAGTATATTGATTGGTACGTTAAACAAGAAGCAACCTACCGTGCAGTAAACCCCCAATCCCTTATCTGCAGCTATGTCGTATCTTGACAAGACTATCGGCACATTTAGTGTATCCCGTCCTATTTCCCACTATCGTGTATCCCTTTAATGAGAAAAATGAAATGATGAATGTTTTATCGACGAGGAAGCATAATTATGCCAGATCTATGATGGACTGTATAAGGGAATTTCCCTCGTATCAGATCCGCAATCTCAAAGATATCTTGCGGTTTTTTCCTGAGGAACGGTGAAAACGGTGAAAAATATATATATACTCTATATTAAACAAGAGGAATCTTTGATAAAACACAGACCTCGTGGAAGAGAGAGGGAGAGAGAGAGATAATTAAAATGCATAATGGATAGTAGGGGTACGGAAGGTAGAGAGGTAGAGATAAGAAAGCCAACGCAGAGAGAGTAATATGCGAGAGAGAGAGAGAGAGAGAGAGAGAAAGAGATACAATGAGACAGAGAGACAGATACATATGGTTAAAATAGATAGGTAGTACAAATTATTTTTAAAAAGGAACCTGAAATTCCTCATTTATAGCAGTAACACAAGAAGTCATGAGTGGGAAATTGAGATGAGAAAGATAATGATGGTTAAGAGTGTGTTTTATATTTATTGCTAAATTCATGAATACTTCTTTTATCTTACAACTGTGTCAATTTGATTGAATATATATTACACAATGTCAAACATTCTTATTATTTGTCCGATTACTCGACAATTATTTGAGGTCCTACCAAAACTACATGGGCTTCAGCCACAACGTGTATTTCACAAGTACGAATTCTCCATAAAAGAACATATGCACGGAAACTTTGACCGCAAACTTTGAGAGTGGCAAAATTCATGTAATCAAAATGTACACATTTACCGCACCCACTTGTTTTAAATATTGGATGAGACCTGGCGGCGTAGCCAGCTCCCGAGTGCACTGCTTCTGATAAATTGCATGTGCATTTTGATATTGTCTTGCTCCATTTTAGAGCGAGCATGCCGATGGGTAATTCGAGCTGTACTTTTCTATAAATCTCATTGACTTTTCTTGTTAATCCCAAGTCAAATGTATAAGGCACTCAATAAATCAAGTTGGAATAAGGCCGGCTGATTGAGGTAATCGCAAATGCTCTCTTTGGAACGCTTGGGATGGGATTTAATGTAAATTTTAATGTCCTCTGCTTAGAACTACCTCCAAAAGGTCAGCTGAATTTCAGACAAAGGAACAGCAAGAGGGAATAACAACATGGCGTAGACATGCGGGAGGGCATCCGAAGGGAAAATGGGTAATTCCAGCAACATCAAAGAATGTAATCAAAATCTTAATGAGCTCTTTAGATTAGGCTTACTTTTTTTTTCCACCAGCATTTCTCCCTAATCTCTCTCTCTCTCCCGCTCTTTCATTTTTTTCCATCTCCTTCTGCTTTTCTTCACCCCCCCCCCTGAATTGTTGTGTGTGGATGAAGGCTAATGCTCCCTGACAGCATTTCGACTCCCAGCATTCTAAAAACTCATTTTGGTACTTAATTATCTTACTTTTTTATGTTGTTTTGTTTTGGTCTCTTCAGATTATCACTACACATCTGCATGATTGTTTTAATGAAAGAAATCCTTACACGATATATTTTGTTTTCAATCTAAATTATTCCTTCTAGGCATGCTAGGCGGCGCACAACATAACTTGTTATTTGGCTCCTTTCACCGTGTTCACCTCAAAAGCGGAGGTTCGTCTATTGTTTGTTTTTATTTTTCATGAAACTTCTTTTAGGAGGTTTTGAAAAAAATAATTGCAGTACATTACTTTCTGAAGTTGTAGACGCGTTTCATATGTAGTCAAGATAAGTGACGGCTTGCAAATTGAATATCAATAATTTTGA
>BEXV01000187.1:122989-133098 GCA_003118195.1 Hemicentrotus pulcherrimus | reverse complement strand
GGGGGGGGGGGGAGTGGTATAACCTTTCGGGAATGACCAGGGGGTGTTTCACAAAGATTCTAAGTAGAACTTAACTCTAAGTTGGACTTAAACGTTATGGAGAGCCATTGGAGTCTTAAAATGAAATATATTCAAGAGCAGAAATTCAAGTATTGTAGACTTTTTTTTATAAATTCCACATCCAGAACATGAAATCTCCTTGATGATAGAAAATATGAATGATTTGGATAAACAATTAATGCCTTTCAAATTAACTTTTACAAAATATTTTCAAAGATGCTAATGGCTTTCCATAATTTTTAAGTCCAACTTAGAGTTAAGTTCGACTTCGGATCTTTGTGAAACACCCCCTGGACCTTTCCTAGACTTCCTAGACTTCCAGCGACGAAAGCATGTGGGTATTCAGCACAATTGCAATCAACCAAAATGGTCACCTTTTGAAACATTACTATGACATCATTATTACATTATCCAAACATGATTTGTATACAAATGGCTATTATAATTGCCTTCACAACAATTTCTTGTCTTCTTGATTGTGTTGCATTACCACGAATGAGGTGCCTGTTTCGATGACACAAGGCTTTGAACAATCATCATAAAAATAGCGGCGTTCTCTCGTTTCATTTAAATATAATTCTTTATAAACTAATCTCTTTCTCATTACCTATTCACCTGGGAAAATAAATGTATTGTTGTGGTATCTTTCTCAACAGCAATACCGATTGTTCCCGCCTGTCTGTACGCAGGATTTGTGGCACATTATCCGCCTGGTCCGTAAGTATTTCTTACAATAAAATAAGAATTTAGCAATCTGGATACTTAAATTATCTTGTTCCCAAATGAGTTTAAGTTGTCCTAATCTGGTAGTGGAGACGGGTGATTCATTAAACACCATAAACACCTTTGTCTGATCATTTTAGTATACTGCAATATAATCATGATAGAAGAGATCGAGTAAAGATATAATGGATGGCCCTTGTTTTGTTGTAAAGAGTAAACGATATGAAATAAGAGAAGTGCTTTAAAATAAGGAAACTTTCGTGAATAATAATATAATAACATAATCAGAATCGTTGTGTGCCTCATGCGAGTCGTTCGATGGTATTGATAGATATGATATTGGCCTATTTCTTCCGAATGCAGGCCATTCAGATTTTAACATAATGGTATAACGACTGTTTATGTCATTGCCGATTGCCATTCACGTTCTGTTCACTTCTTTATGTAACAAGTATTCAGATAAAAATACAAATAAATGAGCATTTGTCATTATCATTGCAAAGCATATTGCATACATCAGCTTCAATTCCGTGATCCCTCAGTCTCCGAATGAGCGAGATATTGACTTTGACCTGCATAGTAATCCAATAACGACCCATTTTCTGTCTCTCTGTCTCTCGTTCTCTCTCTTTCTCTCCCCTCTTTCTCTCCCCATCTATCTCTCCCTCTCTCTCTCTCTCTCTCCCTCTCTCTCCCCAACCCCACAACTCTCTTTCCTCCCCTCCACTCCCCCCTCTCACCATTTCCCTCCAACCATCTCTCTCTCCCCCTTTTTTGTCCCCTTCTCTCTCATGTGAATTCTTTAGATGTTGGGTTGGAGGTACACCGTTCGAGTGGCTGATAGCTGGATTTGTCATTTTTGTACTCGCGGTGAGATTTTTATTTTCAAGAACACAATAAGGGAATATATCGTATAAGCATAGTTGTGTAATTTATGTTTTTAAGAAACATCCTTTAACGCCATGTCCACATTATGATGTATGGTATATAATTGGTATGTAATGATGTATTACACATTTACTAGCTAATATCACCTGTTTGTAAATCAGAAGCGTTTTTTCATGCAATGTAATCATTCACTACAGAGGAATTTACTGCAAATCATTTTTTATCTCATTCCTTAATTCAGGTCAATCTTATTCTCTTATTAAACATTGTACGAGTTTTGGTAACCAAACTACGTGCGACACCGATGGCTGGATCAAAGAACTATACGTAAGTCACCAAGTTTCAACGAAATTTAACACATTACCTCATGATCAATATTTAAAATTTAAAAAATATGTTCGTTTTGAATGAATGCTTCGTTTACCATCGACTTGAGTGTATGAGTTGTTTTTGACGTTTCGTACTCGATGGTAGGGAATTATCTAACATGCTTCCGTTTCCAAAATACAGAATAATTAACAGAATTTTATTAAAACAAAGCGATTTGAGGGGTATAGAACTTACAATAATTTCCTTGCTTGTATTTAACTAGTTTTATAAATCACATTACGCCGCTAACATGTCTGTGACAATATTATGCAATAAGGTGTATGCCTTTTACATACTATTTTATCTATTGGGGGAAAACAAATCAAATTAACCTGTTTAAAGAAGAATCCAGCCATAAATACCCGGATGCTGTAAAATGTTTCCTGAATATATCATGAGAAAGATTAAAACATTTCCCTGTCTCTTCATTGTCATTACAGACGAGCCGTACGGGCCACCCTCATCCTTCTACCCCTCCTCGGTCTTCACTATATCATCTTACCAGCCGCCCCTCCCCCAGGACTGGCTGCAGATATCTACTCCTACGTAATGGCTGTCATTCTCTCTTTCCAAGTAAGTTGTTCCGATTCCTAATAATACTAATAATAATATGTTCATTTACATAGCTGTCACACACAAGCGCTTTACTAGGTATTAAGGTGGGTAAATCAGTCAAAGAAATATGTCTTCANTATTCACAATGACTTTGCATTAATTAAGCACGGCTCATCGCCTCAGCTATATAGGCGAGCCGATCGGTGCACATGTTATGTCGTCACTGTAACTTGGAGAGATGCGGAAGATAAGGTTTTGATTCGCTTTTATGCAATACTGAAAGGGAAGATATTTTTGAATTCCTTTACATTTGTATTCTATGTTCATTCAGCTTTCCATTGATAAAAAGTTGAATTTTCATCGGATAGGGTCTTTAAGGTGGGTAAATCAGTCAAAGAAATTATGTCTTCAAGTGCTTCTTAAGGTATCTAATGGGTGTGCTGTACGGATGTTACGAGGCAGTTGAGTCCAGAGGTGGGGTGCATAATGATCGAAAAGCATTAACAAACAACAAATAAAACAATTGGAAGCTACACACGAGGCGTCATTTGGCTGACGTAAGACTGCGCCAGGGACTGGCGCTGTCTTTTACGCACCATTATAGGGTGTTTCCGTACATTAAGGGATTGCACATTTAACATTTTTAGCATTGTTTTGCCTAACTGGCCTATGACCTAATCATCTTTACATGCTTAGTGAGCTCAAGTAATATCGCACTCGAGTGCAATGAGCATTTGTGCATCTTTTAGAAAAGAAAGAGAACCTACTTTTAATAGATATATCATTCGATTCCTGGATGCAGATAAATATTGTGTTAACTCAAAAAGTATGAAATTATACTTGTAATTAAAAATATATTATGTTTTGAGTGCTATGTTTACTGACTCTGCCTACCATATTAGGGACTTTTAGATTTGCGTGGACTGATACATGTGACGTCCATTCAGGGCAAGTGCATTAAAAAAGGACGTCGATCGTTGCAATTTACGTGTTCGTTGTGCAAATCTAAAAGTCCCTGCTATGCTCTCAAACGACACCGTGCAGTTTGATCAATCGTAGATGGCGCCAAAGCGCAAGCAGTAGGTACAGGATAAACCAGTTGTGTCCACCGATAGATATTCATATCATATAGCAAGGTAAACTGAAAGTTCAGGAACAGCCACTAAAAATTCGATTACAACTTGCGATGTACTTATTTATAAACTGTGGACAAGATTCTTGTATTATACCTGTTTCGAAAACTTTCCACGCGACGGCACATAAAGGTAGTGGACGGAACATATTATGATTTCAGGCACAATAAATCTCTCTTTCTCTTTCTTCTTCATCCCTTCTTCTTTTTTTCCATCTCTCTTTCTTCTCTCCCAATTTGTATTTACCTCTCCTGTTCGTCTTCCTCCTACATCTCTTATTTCCCCTTCTCTTTCTCCAGGGTCTGTTCGTGGCTTGCATCTTCTGCTTTTTCAACGGCGAGGTAATGCAAACCGTGTCTAGGTGCATCAATAATTTTGCCCTGACACACACCTCTTCTTCTCTCGGTTCGGCCGCCTGCCCTCCCCGTCATACCAAAGTTAGTTCACGGTCCGGTAATCACACACTCTCTCTTAAAATTGCAGAGATATCACTACTCGTCGTTTGCGTCCAAATTATATACTCTGGCGCCCGCCCCCTTCCCCGCCCCCTGCAATTTCGCAATCTCCCGTCTCCACTTTGCAACATCCTTACCTTGACTATTCATCCGTGCTTTGCGGCTCCCATAATGCAATGTGCATGGCTAAATTGTTGTATGTGTGTTTGCTCCGAAGCAATTACTCAACTACATTCATTAAAGTGAATCACGCACCCTTTCTCTCACTTAGTTTTTTTAAATATTTTTTTTTTCATTTTGTTTTTGTTTTTGTTTATGTCTTTTACTCTTTGTTTAATTTTTATTTCTTCTTCTTCTTCTTTTTTTTTTTTTTGTTGCTCTGAAGCACTGGCTGAAAATAACATTTTGCGTATGAGTTTAAACCGACAACATAATATGCAACTAACATTGGAATAAAATGATGATTGTAAAATGTTGCAGTAGTGCTTAAGACATGCGGATATATCAAAATATTAGAGGAAGAAGTTCGTAACTTTAAGCAGTTGCTGTGCTCACTAGAATTGTCATTTTAAAGCTTTCATTTAAATCATAGTCCATACAGTTTTTATGGTTTTATTTCAAGACATCTGCCCATGTTTATATGTTCGTCTTGAATGCTTCGTAAGAATGTATTAAAGTTATCATTACATTCTATGTCGATCAAAGCGTTCCTAAAGCAGGCCGGTCATGCAAACATCATATGAGGTTATGCCTGGTGTAGTGTAAATGCTTGATGATGGCACCAGCAGCATATCCAAAATCTGACAAATACGTTGTTAATTCGAATTTCTTGCGATGAAAAAGCAATCTAAATAGATGGTCGTCCCAGAAGCATTAGTTCTAAAGGCTTGTTTATATATGGCGCGGTTAGCCGCCGCAGGTTTGTTTGTTTGTTTGTTTGTTTTTGTTTTTTACGTGTAAATGAATGGTCACAAAGGAATTCCGCGTTTTCATTGAGTTATGGGTTATAAGATATAAAAATGTGAAGCATCTTCGTCATCATTAAAAAAACGCCGCGGTTTTGCCTCGTCGTATCTGATTGCTTGTACGGATAACATCCGATGTATAGGTAATTTTCTACGGAATATAATGGTCAAATTGGAGTTGTATTGGTGGCAGTATCATAGATAGGGGTTAGTCTTGGAATCATTATAACTAGGGGATTGTTGCCTTGGTCATAATTATTATGGCGGAATGTAGTAGCTTTGCCGGCATGTATTGCATGTTGCTTTTTGTTGTGAATCACTCCTTCTTCTGCAAGTGTTCATTCTTCATTGTCTTGCTTGCTTTATAAGAATCATGGTTCTGAACAACTTTCAGATTTTTCTGTTCACTACATGTTCCCAACCTTTCATCCGTGCTGTCCTTTTTTAGCTGACCGTGAAAAAGAGAGGTGTGCGTCTAAGTTTCTGTTTTTATTCCATGTTTCTAGTAAGTACTACTTTGCTTCCATACGTTTCGTTCCGTTTACGTTTTATCATGGCTTCAATAGTCTTTCATTCTATGTAGTTAGCCATGACATTAAGTTTAATATAATATTACTTGAAAATTCTAGTTTATTTTCATCATAGTACATTTCATCCATTTATAAATTCATCATGCTAGATATTCATCCATTCATATTGTATAGACATTATGGCCCGAATTCATTAAGAAGGTTTGTCGACAAAACTAGGTTTATGTGCGTCATATGACGCGTTTCGACGCGTTTTAAACCAAGGTTTGTACCTGGGTTTGTCGACAACCTCCTTTGTGAATTCAGGCTTTTATGTTTCATATACGTCATGTAGTATCATTCGGTTGTTGTTGCGTTGTATATTAGCGTAGTTAAGGTAATGATTTATTCTAAATGATAATGAATTAGGTGGCCACTTGATGGGCCAAATAACGGCCACTCTTGCGTGGTATCATTTGGTACCTGCTGGAGTAGTTGGTTATTATATCACGACATTGAAGCTTAGGAAACAAAATGGCTTATACTCTCGTACACCCTTTGATTCTATACGTTTCATTCTGTTTGCTACTTCATGACTGATGGGTTTCCTATATTGAAGATGCAGCACACAACGAAGTTAAATGGTCAGGGACCGTAGACTAGTTTTGCATATTATGTTCTTTCCCCAAAGGTCAAAATGCAAGTAAGGCGGAAGTGGTTTGCTCACCACTGGTGGCGTAGAGACAGTGATTTTAGAGGGCGCTACGCAAACACCACAACGGTCACCGAAGCCTGTACCGTCACCGCACCCGTCAACAACCGGATAAGCAGCGGTGACCAAGGCTGCCCCCTGCTGAAGAAATCCCCAAACTTCATCGGCAACGGCTCAACGCCTGGAGGAAGCCAGAGAAGTAGCTGCAGTAGCGGCGGCAGCCTGGCTGTCAAGTACCGGCCCGGAAGTGGGGCAAGTACAGTTTCAAAGACACCCGAGATCGAGGAAATCCCGGAGGTAAAGGTGGAAAACTACTCGTACAAAATGAACGGAGATATAGGCGACAATACTGCAATGGATGATGATATGGTTGATGTTGTGTGTCCGCTCATGGAAAGTGTAGAATTGAGTACGAGAACGACAGAGGTGTAGAGGTGACGAACAGAATGGACACCATGATTTCAATAACCAGATGACTGTACGATACTGTGAAACTCTTTTATCTGCCTAAAGTCACGAGATTCTTTCGGAGCTGGTGAACAACTTGTGGACCATGATTGCGAGATAAGCCTTCAAATCAGTTATAATATATATATATATATATATATATCACTATATATAATTTGTGATTCGCAAAAACTTGTGGTGCTGTGCACTGCAGCCTCTTGTACGATCGAGCGGGTTTTCGTTTGATCTAAACATGCCCTGTTTGCTAGATTATCAAAGTTGAACCAAGTTAAATATGTCATACATATTTTTAAAGACCTGTTTTGATGGTGTTGCATTTGAACATGCATGCTTTCATGTGAAAAAAAAAATCTCATAATCTATGTATTTTTGTATTAAACTTTAATCGTAGAACAACTTTAAAGAGGAAGAAAAACTCGTTGTGTAAAGTCGGAAACTTGTTTCGTTTGTAATGGAAGTGAATACTTTCGTAGGATAAACTGGTGGGGCAGTGATTTGCTATGCATTCTTTTTCATTTGCTTGAAGCATTTTTTTTTTAATCGAATGATTATGAATCACTTCTTTAATCAAATATTTCTTCTGTTATGATCGGAATTTTATGATGAAAATGTATCTCAAACATCGTATACAGGTATCAGTGGTTATTATAATTTACGAAACACTTTGAGTGGATGTACATATGCATCCGAAAGGAAAATGTAATGCATATTGTAGTTTTCCCGCAATAGTTCTAAGGTGGAGGATTAATTATATAAAAGAAAACTTGGAAACCCGCGGAGGAGAGAAGAAAAGGGAGATAAAGTAAGATACTCCCCTATAATGCAGAAATAGAGACATCCGGCGTATACTTTTCTGCAGCTCCCTTTGTTTGACACCACGCACCCTCTTTCACTGAAATATTTCAAAAAATCGTTTGTCAGATTCGTCATAAACTATCACAAATCATTTTTTTTTCTGATTTTACTGCTTCCACATTGATTAAATCGTTTATTTGTCTGTAATGATAACTCCTTAATCGTGATCAGCACATGAGCAGAGGGATGTTTTTTTTTATAAATTTAATTCACCACTTGTTTATCTCAAGACTGTGCCAACGTTCGCAGGAAAGCGTCCTGAATTTGTTTAACAATACAGTCTAAGAAATACATTAATGTCTGAAATTCAAACCATCGGTGATGTGTCTTCCATAATAATGATTTGCACTATGAATTACATTCAATCTGATCCCTCGTAGACAGTTAACGTTATTATGTTATCACACTATAAGTGGCGCAATGGTCGGAGGGGGTTGCATTCCTCCTAAATTTGGTAAACTACTATCATTCAGGCAACGGCCATCGCATATCCGTGCAGCGAGGTGGCCTGGTTTTTTTCAACTTCTTTACTTTTTGTTGATATTCTTTTGAAAACAACATTGCATCGTCTCTTTATAAGAAAATTTCTAAATTCAAACCACTTGCTTCGATCCATGACAATATTTGGTAATAATTTTTTTTTAAAATTCTGGTTTCAAAATGGCAGTTAATGACGTCAGTTCCATTATGAAATTGTGCCCTTAAATCCATGCACACGAAGTTCATGTTTCACCCTAGCTTATGTGCTGCTAGGACTGGACCCTGTGTCATAAAACTCGATATCAATAACAAGTTAATAAGCTTCTGTTATACGCTACTGGGATCAAGGCATCTGATTAGCTGAGAACAAATTTATCATAAATAAAAGTTTTATGAAACGGGCCCCTCGTGTGTAAAAGCGAACCTGTTGTTTGGGGTTATGTTCTTACGTGTATATTGAACATGCAGTGCAAATGTGTACCCTGTCTGATTCAATTTTTCACCTACGATGTTGCAGTTTTGATATTTAGTGTATTGTTTCTTTATTTGCTTGTTTTATATTCAGTCTTGAGAACCCCGATTACGCATTTCGTTTCGTACCCATGTGGAGATATTCAAATCAAATGAAATATGATTTTTGCAGCGTTGTACGTTCATGTTTTCACTCGCACCATTTTGATACCACAACCGCTTTAACAGGATGGCTGATTCTTATATGAAAAAAGGCGTTTTTGTTCGTTGTATTCTATATAGTATATTTACAATTTGGCCTCCAGTGTTTATGTTTTTAATAAGCACATGAGTATTTGCATAATTGCATGACAAACATGAACAACGAATCCAAAATTCTTGTAAACAAACGAATCTACATGAGATGCAATAATTCAATTTGAAATATCCAAAATTGTGTATTTTTCTCTTACAGTATAAAAGCTTTGTTCAGTATAATTATAAATAGCTGGCAGACGTTTTCTGCATGTTTGTTCTTTCGTGGGTTTTTTTAGCAGTTTAGTGAAACTATTATTGTGCTGTTATAATTATGTTTATATATTTGTTCAGATAATATTAAAGGGACTAATCTTAAAAAAGTATTTCCATGATAGGTATTGTGTAACCGCGGTGACTTAGGTGTATATTCAAGACTCCATGAATGGCGTATATCACTAATTTTACTTTTTCCTGACATGTCATTAACAGAGACATGTATGATGAAACAGTGGTATATTGAGCTCAATGTGAACATGCTGTACGCCTCATTGTTAAATGACCCTTTGTGAAAAAATTTAATGGGCCCATGGCGTTCCGGCCAAGGGGATTCCGCCTCCCCCATTTGTATTTTGGACCCATATCTAACAGTATTGAGATAAATGCTTATAAATAAATGTTTAACAAAACGAAATGTACATGTAGTTGGACATGTGATTTTGGTAATACTGCTACACTTTACATTTCCTCTGTATAAAATGTTATCATTGAATTAAACTTATCATGACATACGTTGGCCAATCATAGTGTCTGTTGTAGATGTTTTTTTAACAAGGCTTTAAGTTGACAAAATCAAATGTGCATTTCCTTATTCGGGTTAATTGAAAGTGTTAAAAATTAACTTCAAGTAATTCAAGTTTTAAGATACCAATTTCAACTCTTAGCTGTCTTGGTATGTTCTTTAAACATTTCATGGATTTGTGTAATTCATCAACGGTTTTTCAGTTTAACTAGCATATTTGTATTCAATGTGCTCTTTAAATACAAATGATACGTAGATAAAGATAGGACTATATTTTATACTTTATATTCCGCATGCATTTCTATCGAACCATTGTTTAAAGTAACAAAGATGACGCTATAATTTATTTTCCCGCATTTCTCCCCCCAAAAGCCTGAAATCTGTACAATGGTCAACTGTCTTGAGCGGTTATTCAGAACTTTGTTTATTT
>BEXV01000187.1:97681-108188 GCA_003118195.1 Hemicentrotus pulcherrimus | reverse complement strand
AGAGAGAGAAGGGGAGCACAAAGGATAGTACATGTACTTGGAGAGCTATGAGTATAATCTACAAACTCCTTCTTCTCATCTTTTTACTTTAAAATAGATAGACCATTGTTTAACTATTGTTTTCTTGAAGAGATAATAGAGGACCAACAAAGAATATTTTATGAGTATTAGCTTCACCAGGGAGGAAGTGAAGGGAGAGGGGTATCCACTTATCATTGCCGCTTGTCTGTCAAACTTTGTAGATAAAGTGAAGATTAAACAGCGTTGAGGGTTAAGAGGCAAGTGACAGCGAAATAAAAAGAGGCAGTTTTGGACACGAGGTGGAAGAACGGAACAATCACTCTGTGGGCGATGGAAGAAATTCAGAGCGCTATCTGGTTCGACCGCCTATAATATGAACAGATCGATGATCCCTAAGGATCGGCTTTCCGTTACCATGGCAACGGAAGGGGTTATATCAAGCGCGGGACACCCTGGCTGGATATACATTCCCAGACTATTGGGATATTAAATGTGGCGCATTTAATACAACTCATGATAATGATACAATAGGAAATGATTAAATAGCTTAGCTTTAGCTTTAACTTTCAGATGAGGCTTGTATCCCATGAAGAACCGCCACAATGCCATCAAATTTGTATGAATGTGTATTTTATTGTTGAAAAAAAAATCAACCAGGCAGGATTCTGACATGTTTTTCTTTCAATTTCAATTTATATGCAGTATGTTGTGTGTATACTCATGTATTATGCATGTATACCTTAGGGCGATTTCGCGAAAGCTTATGTTTCAAAGAAAATTAAATAATTGAATAGAATATTGCTAATGTCCCTCTCTCCCACTTTGTAATGCTTGAGTTTGTTGGCGGCGACTATCATCTGTTTTTTCTTCTCCTAGCTGTTTCGTTTAACTCTGTTCAGAATAACCTAAAGTAAATATAAATGAGCGACACAAGCAAATCTTAATGAATGACACAAACTTTGTTTTTGAGATTCGGTAGTCCAAATCCGCATTCATGGCGATGTCACCATCAAAACAAAAAACAAATAATTAAAGTCGGCTGTTGGTCAAAGTGATTTAAGTTATCCCGTAAAATACCATGGACTATAAAACAAACATGGTGTAGAGTCGAAAATCTTGCCTTACAGCGTTCTGGGAAAATTCCAAACTTTGTATGCTACCTATTATATATAGGTCGTCGAAACAAGGAAAGGGATGGGGCGAATATTAAAATTGGCAGCAAATTTAGTGATTGTATAGGTGTAAATTTCATGCATGTCGTCAGATCGTAAGGTCTGTAAAACAGCGAAGCACCGCACCCTTGAGTGGGTATTTTTCCCCGTTATCCCCCCGCTTTAAAAATCATCAAACAATATATCTACAAAGGCCTACTGCTACGACATGACATAATATCATGATAGATTCAAGTACTAGTCCGTTTTCTCATGGAAATCCTGTCATGATTAATAAGTGACCCCGAAGCGGAAAGAAAACGGGAAAATAGCTTCCATTGTTTCACTCTTGTTTATTCATGTGTTGTCGAGACTCTCGAGGCGTAGGATCGCAGAGGATATCTCCTCAAGAAAGAACGATCGATGAATGATCTATCAAATGGGCGATACCTAAACCTGATGGCCAATATCGATTACGTTTATACGATGTTAAGGGTAGTTGTACAAAACATTACATGGGCGCTCAAAAAGACGAGAAGGCTAAAACAAGAGTCGACGGACCGTATACCCGTGACGAAGCCAAACAATTAATCTTTCGCCCCGCTGATGCCCACTCTGGGAATCCAATACGCCGTGATACGACGGGCAAACAACGGGAGGGCTCCGCACAAACACGGTTGAGCTGCGTTTTGGGTATCAGCGAATTCTACGGTGGTATTAAAGAAACAAAATAAGAGGATAACAAAAAACGATGGAGCAGTACAAATCAACCACGATTGCGGTAAATTGAGACGGGTCATCCCTTAGGGCAGACATCTCCTTCAATGTATATGGAAATATAATGTTTTAATCATCAAGGATGTAGGCGATTCTCTCTATCCCACGTAAGCAGAAGTTGAAAGGAATCTATAGGCCCTCCTGGATCTAACTATTAACCTTAGGCACGAATAATATGAATAATTTGAAATGTTCCATTCTATAAACTGTGGGATTAAGGAACTGAAAATGCCAATGTTTATTCCTTTTCTGAACTGTTTGGCCATTATTCCTCTGTATCGCTAACATTCTGAAAATATGAAGCCGGGGGAATGCCAATATTTTCACTAATGGCCTCTTTAGAAAACCGAAGCAATAGAAGTTTGAGTTGAGCTGAAAGAGATATTCATTTTAGCTGCATGATTATATTACCTGAGTATTCCTATAATTCGTGCCTGACGAGCGATATATTTCCGTAAAATTCCTTGATTGTTTGCTATCTCTTTTTTAACATTGCACATCGCAGAGAAGGGGTCAGTGTGCCATAACATAACGTAGTCAGATGACAGTGGGAATAATTTTAAGTTTAAGAAACCCCCAAATAGTTGTAGTAGAAGTAGTAATAGTAGTAGTAGTAGTAGTAGTAGTAGTAGGAGTAGTAGTAGTAGTAGTAGTAGTAGTAGTAGTGTTGGTAGTAGTTTCCCACGGTACATATGCATTTTTAAAGATTACGGATTCAAAGAAACATGACACACAAAAACGAAACAAAAACCAATATCATTAGAACAGGGGTGGGATGACAAGATGAGGTACTGTATAAGGAGCTTTATCCTCAAATTCATTAAAAAAATCCTAGAAACGCCGTAATTGGAGTACACAATTCCCTGAAATGGTACAATCGGCATTTCAGTATCTCATTGTTTTCGTGTTTGATATTCGGGGAAGAAGGGGGTTGGTGCTTAAAATCTGCCCGTTATCTGAACTAATTGGGTTAATCATCTTTTATGTCCTATTAGTCATTCCATGCACCTGCCTCGGACGACGTGATATGACGTTTAGACATGGCACCCACAGAATATAGAAATATCTTGATATGAAAATTGACTGATGCTAGTGATACCGAGATAACCATTTAATGTCAAAATGTTTAATTTTGGGATTACAGTATAAAGCGTAAACACATCACACGGAGAAAACAGAAATAACCCATTGGCCCGTAGTTTACTACAATAAACCTAACCTTGGCGGTGGGTTGAAGGCTGTTGTCCAAAATTGGGTCTAACCACTTGGAAAATCGTATTAAAGGGATAGTTGAGTTTTTTTGGTGAGATAATGAGATGATGAAACACTGAGTGTCACATTTGAAGGAACATAATATTTGAATGACAAAATCATCTTTGTTTGATCAAAATCGGTTCAGAGACGGCTGAAATATAACGATTTCCAATACTTGTGTACCACAACAAATATTAAATATTTGAACAATTAAAAAAAAAAACCGTTGAAAAAACGAAATAACGCCTTTTACGTCGTATTTCAGCCAATGCCAATGTTGGCTTTTTTTTGTTGTCATTTTCTAGTTGGGTTTATTACGCACAAGCCGGCCCATGAGTTTTTATGTTTATTTAAATAATTGATTAATGGTCACCGTGTTTTTTTAATATGGAGCTGAATTGGTATGCTCGTATTGGCTAAATTTCACACATGTTGGGGTCTAAAATTAACGTCATAGCAATTTTAGGTTCTAAAAGGGCACTATAGAAATGTCATATATAAGAATAAGAGCAATAACCATGCATTTTGAACGCATTTGCAGTCTGAAAAAAGAACTCAACTATCCCTTTAAGCCTAAGTTTTTTTTTTGGTAAACGTGATTTTCGATCCAGGGTCGGGTTAAACGGGCCTAGTGAAATAAGGTTTCAGGTGCCTCTCGGTCCAGGTTGCTAGAGTACTTACTACTTTATGGAGTACGAAGTTGTTTTGGCTGTTATCTTGAAGATTCGACGAGCTTAACCTGATTTCAGTGCTGTAGTCCATGGTCAGTAGAGGCTGGAGTTGTATTATCATAAAGATGTATCTGAAGATGAAGGATACTACGAGGTTTTTGTGGATTGCTATCCGCGTGCACTGCAACGCTCTGTAAATTTAGAAAACAGTGAAAAGGAGAGACAGAACGAAAGATTTTAGAAAAAGAAAAGAAGTGCAAGAATAAGAAATACCATTAAATGTAATTGAAATTTGTGCCTTTTGGGATGATATTGTCCCTAAACACTTCGTGCCGTTTAATATCTCACTTGTATGGCTTTTATATTTCCATTTGCAATTCCTCATCCAAATAAAGAAGAGTACTTAAACATAAAATGATTGGAGAATTGAAAGCGATAAAGCAATTTCCAACCTCTCCCACAAATTTAAAGATACATGTAGATAGCGAAAAGCGATAATGAACAGCAATCTTCACATTATACAACTATATCTGATCTACATTTCATTATTAAGGCAAAGAACCCGTTCTAATCCTGTGGATAATTGAAAAGAAAAGGCGATTTCAGTGACATGATTCAATCGTGGTATTGTTCTAAAATCATTTCTCCAAATTTATCTTCTTCATATATAGAAAATAACAAAAACACCCATCTATCCAACGAATAATTCTACTAAGTGTAGCTGGCGGGGGATGTAGTTGCTCTAGCGATCCGTTCTCCAACGGAAGTTATCCGGGGGTAGCATTGTGTCCTATGGCATATAAAGGTGGACGCTGGGTGTCTGGCCTAGCACGACTCATAACCAACTCCAAACCGACCAAATTTCGAGGGAAAAAATATTTGTTCATTTTATTTTGCACAAAGTCATGTGCGCTTGATTTCAAGTAAATTTGGCGCTTTACATATTTCATATATTATTAGCAGTATCCCATAAATATGTAACACGTGGTTTTATGATTATTAGTCCACGAACTTACTAGACTCATGACGGTTTCAAGAATCTGGCCCCAAGGCATCGTTTCACAAAACCGTCATAAGTACAAGTTCACCGACATCCCTTTTCAAACACGTGTCAATTTTCACATATACGCGTTTCAATGAGATGTCGGTGAACTTGTACTTATGACAGTTTCGTGAAACGCTGCCCAGGACTGGTGTCCGATTCGTTTGTGTAACCGGGGTCCTGTTAGGCTTACTTGAAGTAGCAGAAGATGAAGAGGGTGATGAGAAGGAGAACGAGTGAGAGGGTGAAGCCGATCAGGTACACGTACCGCAGAGCCAGATAGAAGGTAGGACTTGGTGGTACCACCTGTCATGGTACGATAAGATAGGAACAGAAGGGTGCAGTGAGATGTTTAACTCTCAAACACTTATCGTTAATTCATAGCTATACAATTTGCGCTTAAACCCTTTTCATAATATATATGAGATATATACATATATACAGTAAGCTACAACATTTGTCATACCTCTAGTAAATTATTATTATTTTTTATTTTTTTTTATTTTATTACTTCAAGAATGAAAGGGGGTGTGGTTACTTGATTATTTTTACTCCCGTGCATGTACGGAGTTTCATAATCTATTTTTCTTTAATAGGCTACTCTGTCGATTTTTATGAAATAACACCTTTCCTATTAGTGAGAAACATTAAACCATCTTTAGAATAGAGAGGGTGTAAGTACATTCATCAATTGATGGACAAGAGACAAGCGTGTACCCAAGATACGACAGCAGCTTTGATGTAGCAAAATAATGAAAACTTCATTTCATCCTAGGAAAGATCAGTCCCTTTATGTAGTGCTTTCTCAAACAGTTATTATAATTCATTTCATGAATTCATTAACATGGACATTGATGCGTGTCATTCTCTTGATTCTCATTGATAAATACCTACCGGCATGTTGATTGTGTGGCAGTCATTATAATGCGTAAAGGCAGCCCATTCCCCAGTATCCAGGCAAAACCGAGTTGCTTTGAATGCTGCGATGAGGAAAAATTAAATACAACATGAAGAAGGTTTAGATGAACAAAATAATGCAAATATTAACGTGAAAGAGTATGGGTGATATACTATATTTCGTACTGCAAGGGTGCAAAACCTACAGCATGGCAGCGAATACATGGATTAATATATTTTCTACCAACATGTCTTCACTTCATCCACTTACGCATCCACACCAATCCCTTTACTTTTAGGACTATTCACGCTCTCATCAATTTATTTTTATTCTCCATTATGTGCCTCACAGATTTCTAAAAGCGGTGACAAATTATCATGAATGTTTTGGTATTCACCTGCTCAGACAAGGCTTCATTTTGAGCTTCCTTCTTTTCTAATCATTGTAGTTTGTTGTACATGTTTATTTATCACATGCATGTGCAGAACTTCGTTATCACATGGCAAATGTTAAGCACTAGTAAAACAAATCGCCATATCAGAGAGAGAGAGAGAGGGGGTAGGGCATTAAACAAGACAGACTAAGAAGAAAGTTTAAAAAAATAAGAAGATACAAAAGGTAAACCATTCAGAAACGAGGGCAGATATACGCTAAAAGATACTTTCTTGACCTTCTTGACAATCAGCTAAAGAAAAACTCAAAGTGTGCAGAAAGGTTACGCGCTAAACCGAAAATCTAAATTCGGCAAATGTGTGATGCAGAATTAAAACGGGGATATTAATGAGGGTATTTAAACTTTTACGCGGAATCGTCGCCTTACACCGATCAAAAAGAGATAGCCGCCACTGATGCTCATCGTCTAAATCCCTTAATGGGTGAAAACACTTGACGGTGATACCAAACGTTTCTCTTCCTTGACAGATCGACCTATCTAAGGATTGCTTTCCCGGTAGCGATACGGCAGTACGGCTGCCCTCGATGAAGTATTTTCTTCAAACGGCGACTTAAATCTTTCGCGCTATCATCTTTTTGGGATAGATTACCCTTAAAATGGGGTAGAGGGAGGGGAAGAAACAAGGGTGCATGGGTAAAGGCCAGTTGGAGTGCAAGACACGAGGATGACATTGACGGGGGGCATAAATAAATGGGAAAGAAATTCGGAGGAGAACCGATGGAAAGATAAAAAGGGAGTGACAGGGAAGCAGAAACGACGGAGGAATAATAGAGAGTTGACATGAATGAGGGAGTGAGAGTGAGGGAAGGAGAGAGAGAGGGGGTGGGGAATGGGCAGGGGGGGGGGGGCTATTTTTCCCTTAAAAAACCCAAAACGAAATAAGAGAGTNGGGGGGGGGGGGGGGGGGGGGCTACTTTTCCGTTAAAAGGCCCAAAACGAAATCAGAAGAGAGTGAAGAAGGACCGATAGAAAGCTGGGCATGACAACAATGGAAAATACTTAAAATAGGGAGAAAAGGGGTTAAACTATCTTTCACAAAATTAGATCGTTTAGTTCAATGTGTTTCTTGCCCAATGCATCCATGGTAATTTCACATAAAAACAATTCAGAACGAATTGAAGTTCCAAACATTGGTCCTTTCATAAATTTCTGTGGTCATTGCCTCTGTCACCAA
This sequence comes from Hemicentrotus pulcherrimus, assembly GCA_003118195.1. Lineage (NCBI taxonomy): Eukaryota > Metazoa > Echinodermata > Echinoidea > Camarodonta > Strongylocentrotidae > Hemicentrotus > Hemicentrotus pulcherrimus. The sequence continues at coordinate 100,746 of BEXV01000187.1, read as the reverse complement.
ACCCTGAGCTGGCCTAGGGACCACCACTTCTCTCGTCATTCATTTTGAAGGTGTACACAAATATAATAACAACTTTCAGGGATCACGAACTATAGGCCTACTGTGCATGCACCCCCTCTCCCCGCCGCGCAACCCCGTATCCATAAAGACCCGATACGCCACTGCAGATTATAGCACATTATTGTTTTCAAGAAAATGCATATATGGTCGGATATGAACCCGTCATCTTCATTTAATTAGATAATGCACCCCACAATCGTTGAGCTATGACATGCAATGACGTTTTGTTTTCCTTTCGCCTCTATTTTCTGTCTAAGAAAACAACTAAATTGTTCAGAAATATGATTGCACTCTATTCGGATCTTTGAATTGCATTGTCTGATATCATAAATATTGCATTAGATTAAGATGTCACGACAAAGCCCTTTCACAAGGCCTATAGCCTAAAATAAATGACAGATGTCGCCTTTCATTCAAAAAATGATAAACTACGGTACTCGTAGTCTACAGTCTTGATAAATCAGCGTTTGACAGCATTATGTACCTCCATATTCATTCACTTTTAAGACATATAGGTTTTAAAAAGCTGTAAAAGTACAATGTAAGATTAAATTCATGATACCACTACTTAACTGCAAGGTGACACAGTCTTATTCAAACGATTTTGCCACCACAGTAACTCAGCATGGTTCCTATTCATTTCCAACAAGTCAATTTCATATTTAGACGTGCAGAAATTTGCTTTAACACAATCATTCAGGTCGACCTATTGTAATGATTGTACAGTCATTGCACTTCAATATGTAAAGCGCTGTCTTAAGTAGAATCACTTATCCATAAGAGAACAAAAAATGTTTTACGGAGTAGAACGTCGTTGGGTTGGCACTCTAAATAATCTTAAATAGAAAGAGAAGGTTGAGTTCTGGGAAGAGGTGAAAACTAATCTGTGAGCGTTATCATTCTTATTATGAAAGTGTGGAAGAACATCAGATAAGACATGTTTCCTGAAAAGCATGGCTCTTCAAATGCCTTCATATTCTAAATATGTCATGTAACATCGTAAAACTCCAGGGTAGCATTTTTACGCCACGTGTTCGTGTAGTCCCATATACATCTTTCTGTGTACAGTGTGTGTAACTTTACCAAGACTTGGCCAAATTTCTTATCATTTTGAGGATTCCAGAACCTTGCAATACACACAAATTCTTATAATGATCAACCTTTTCTGGTCGATTCCACACCGTTTCTTTCACAATGCAACCGCATGACCAGAACTCCACTTCATCTTTAAGTCTTGTCAGCCAATCATTTTTGTTTTCCCTGATATTTATGTGTTAGGTAATTGATTATTTATGGAGGGGGTCATTTATCGGCCAATTTTGAATATCTGTCGAGCATGTTGGACGACACCCCAAGAAGAACAACAGATTAGAAGGAGAAAACGGAAAAGAAGAAGGAGAAGGCGGAGGAGAAGGAGAACGAGATTTGGATAAAAAAATACAAGTTAATGATGAATATGAAGCAAAAAAATTATCATCGAGAAAATAACAAGCAATAAGATAAATAAAAAGTAAGAGATTGCGGCGCAGCAACACAAAAATAAACAAAATAATAAAAAGTATTAAAAAAACTTTAAAAAAAATAATAAAATAAACAAATACAAAATGTACAAGAGGAGAGGTGTGACGAGGTTTTGACGTCTTAAGAGGTTATCATTGGGACGGGTAATGAGAGAAAGAATTTCCGCGGCGAGTAAGAAAACCAATCAGATGACATTGAAAATTTGAAATCCGACCTTTCTAAACCTGACCCCGGCCACACCTCAAAGATCGATACCAGACCAAACAAGAATTAAATCTTATTTACAACTTGTAGCCGAATCAATCTATTTGGAGTCGGGTTGGAGTCGGTTTCGTCGTGCGACTGAGGCATGAACCTGACCCGGCCATAGCGGTGTCTCGCAGCACACCACCATAGACAAATCAATAGCCTCTCTTCATTAACTCTTTGTGTCTTATTGAGGCTTAATTTCCGACAGACGAGGCCCACGATATCGGATTCCACCTGGCCCATCACCCCATACACAACGGCACAGGCATTTACACTTGGTATTCGACAGGGATGTAATTATAACGCACTTTTGTTGACTCGTGTAGTCTGAAGTACCCAAGGGATTTTCAATTTTAACTCCGTAATGCTGTTTGAATAGGACAGAATAGGGCATGATTAATCAATTTGATTTTGGGTCATAATCTATTTGTAGATTATTAATTGATTTACATCAAGCGTTGGTAACATACTGAAGCCTAATCATTTATTCATCACTCAGTCACGTTGAATGCATTAAGTGTGAATGGAACAAAGCGTTATGTTGATATTAGTCCTTGAAAGGTGACTCATCATAATGTTATTAGTATTATGGTTCATATTGTATGATAAGTACATGATGTCATGATTACATGAAGGATGGATTTGTATCGTAGGAAAAAAATTACAATAGTTTTCAGCCATAATGTTTTGGGACAGTCACTATTAGTATTACTATCAGTGCCGTATAAGAAATACATGTATAATCTATGTCTTTTTTTCGGTTGATGGATTACTGTAGATTACTATTGTTAGTTTGTTATTTTTTCCATCTTCAAATTTATTTTGATCTATGTACAAAGCAATAAATTTCAAACCATGTAACAAATCATCCGTACTACCCCTCCCCCCCCCTCTCTCTCTCTCTCTCTCTCTCTCTCTTTCTCCACCTTTTTGTATACACCTCTCCAATGGCCTGAGAAGGACAACTGCTCCCAGGGATGTCACATGACAAGATCAGGTGATCTCCAGCACTCGGGGCGTTCGATATTTAGGGAATTTTATACACAGAGGTGAGAGGCTCCCTGGTATCTACTTTGCATCGCACTTGTCACGAGTAAATAGGTGCATGCACTTGACATGAAGGGCATTTCACTCACTATCACAAACTTTCTTACCTCGAAATACGTTTTTTCTCCTCCTCCCCACACTCATTCGCGTCCCCCTCTGTTTGAATGTCTGTGTATCTCTCTCTCTGT
>BEXV01000187.1:59738-72517 GCA_003118195.1 Hemicentrotus pulcherrimus | reverse complement strand
CCCCCTTCCGTTGCCCATCGCCCCACGGCCACACCACCGGTCAGCACAGCTTCCGACGCTAACTCTTCCACGTCCGCATTCCGCCCTACAGTAGCACCGCCCACCGCCCACGGGGTTTCCCCGACATCCGCTTCCCGCCCACTGGTCGCACCGCCCGCGGCTCCTGATTGGTCGATTCCGCTGACCAATAGCAGCGCGGCAGTTCCGGCGCCTTCGGAGCGCAGCGCACGATACAAAAGGCGCTTGCAGCGGCGCCTGTAATCCAGCTAACAGTGGAAGTTACAAACTGATACAGCCGAGGACGCAGGTTCGAAACTGAGTCATGTCTTTCGGATGGTGACGTTAAAAGTCAGTCCCCAGACGTAAATATTCATATCTGATTGATACACGTCTGTAAAAACCCAAAATACACACACACAGATTGTCCACATTGCCTGACGAAGACTAGCAGTTAGCAGTCGAAACGTCGCAACTCTCGTTTGCTCTCTTCGTGTGACAACTGATCAACTACCAATCTTAATGTATACGTTGTTAAGTTACCAAACTGAATTCATATTCAAACACGATGGCTCAGTCTCTTAACTGGAAGGTCCCAGGTTCGAAACCAAGTCGTTGCGCTCTTGCCCTTTGATAAGGTATTAATCCTCATTACCAAGTCCCTCTGAAAGGACTGAAAGCTATCGGTACCCTTGTTGTTTATTTTAATATATTTTAATATATACATGCTTTCTCAGCAGTCAGATAAAGCAATCATCATCAAACAAATACAAGTATAAGCAGAGCAATTCATCAATGTCGATATAGAAAGTCTGCTGAAAGATTGTTGAGATGGTTAAACTGTACTTGAATTATTAAGGTATCTTCTTTAGGTTATTCGTTTGTTCTTAAAATCGCGATATTATCTTTCTATTTCCTTGTTTCTTGTGGCAACGCTACATTTCAAGAATGTAATAATATAGTATTAATGACTGCTTTGAGAGAAATAGTTGTTTTTATTCGCTCAAGGGAAGGTTAAAATTGTGCTATTTCCCGAGGCATGCCGAGGGAAATAGCCCAATTGTAACCTTCCCGAGAGCGAATAAAAACAACTATTTCTCGAATATTAAAGCAGTCATTAATACTTTTATATGCCGAAAAACAAAAGAGTCAACAAATACACCACCTTGACCTTTCTCTAGTTTATCTGCATGGTTTATTTTTAATGAGTCAGTGTATCTCGAGAGTAGACTTCCAGTTCTAGATCTAGATTCTAGTCTAGAACTAGAAGTCTAGATCTAAATCTAAGCAAGATATTACAATTTTGGGGGTGGGCCGGCCCTTTTGGGAATACGGAGAAGAACCTGTGCTTTCATATGACACCTCACTTATTGAGTATCACCTTCAGGATCACAACAGGTAAATGTTTGAATCTCGAATTGAACAAAACAAAATAAACGGTTTGCACGGTCGAGCAATGCACGTACTAGACGTAGACTGCATAGATTTATAGACGGCAGCATTGCGTGTTATCTATACGAGAAGATATTTCATTTCACGTACCCTTTTTGTTGTTCTTGCTGTCATATGCAGTGAGTCTTGCATTTGATAAGTTGAAATCTTGGGAGAGTTTCTTTAACCATTTTTGTCTCGTTTGGAAATGTATTGTCTTAAAATACCGACCAATTTTAGCGGTGTTTGGAATTCAGTAGGTATGCGTACGGTCGGTCGTACGTCTGCGCTAGCGATCGAATTTTGATGTATTACAAAAATGGTAAAATGTAGCGACCAATTTGTCGCACACGTACGGTATCCTCGATCGGTCAAACCATTTTTTAACGTGTCGGCCTATGGGTATTTCACCCTGCCTGACCTATTATCCCACACACTGCAGTTTACCGGGCGATTTTACAGGAATAGTTGAAGTTTATGACTGCTCTTTCGACCAATCAGATGGCTGCATTCACTTAACATAGAGAGATAGGAGAGATAAAATTAGAACCATATAAATAACATTCATGCTAACGTGAAAGAGGGACATTTGCCTATTCTTGCTCGCATTTTACACATCTTAGACACCCCCTCCTAAGAGGACTCACCCCTTGCCACTATAGGTGTCTGTATCTCAATTTTGGTCATACTTTATTCAATGTAAAATAAGTATCAGGTCGTGCTCCATATTAATCTAGTTCTTGCATGCACAAATTCGATAGTAAGTCAATAAGGTCGTGCTAAAAAAGAAATATTTCATATCCGGGGAAAGGGGGAAAGTGTGGACCGCCCATTGTAAAAAAAAAAAAAGACCTGTTGCCAAAATGGCGTCTCGCATGTTGATCCTGCTGCGCTGGCGATGAAGCTTTGGCGCCAATCAAGATGCGTTTTTCGGACATCCCCCTGGGGGCCTCTTGTTTGAAACAATGTGTAAACATGATTGAAAGAGATCGCCTGAAGGTCGAGAGGAGGAATTTAAGTGCATCGTACCGCCGCTCTTTCGAGAGAGACAATCAAAGCTTTACCTTTTCCCGCGAGACAGTTTCAAGAAGAAGAAGATAAAAATCATCGATTTGCTCCGCTAACGCTGATCATGCCCTTGTAGCGCATTTCGCTTTTAAAAAAAAACAAATATCGAGGAATGCTGTCATGATTTCTACAATCACTCCTATTATTAAGAGCACAACCTGATATTACTTTGCACCTTCCGAAGTTCAAAAGTGATGCTGACGCAGTGTGCAGTTTGCATGATTGATATGGAGGGGGGGGGGGGAGGAGACAGAAGAAGGCAAATAAACATGCTTATGATCCTTTTTTCAGATTTTTGAAGAAGAAAAAGTAGTATCAGTAAAATATATATATAGAAAACATTAAGAGATGATAGGGGTGAATAAAGATTAATGAACAGTAAGACAGAGAAAGGGAGAGAGAAGGTTCGACAAAGAGAGACAGAGAGAGACAGAAATACATAGAGAGGGGGCGAAAACGAAAAAGATAGATTGGTGTGCCTGTGCTTGTCTTTGGTGAGAGGGTTAGAGAAAGAGAGAAAAGGAAAGATCATAGAGAGAGAGAGAGAGAGAGAGAGTGTGTGTGGGAGAAGAGAATATAGAAAGAGAAAGAGAGAAAACAATTGACAGCTAATTGCATACTGAAATTCATCAAGCTTATGACACCAGTCTCTTTCAGGGCAATCAACCACCGCTTTACAGAAGAGGTACCTAATTTCCAAGAACATAATATCCTTATCTGAAAACGTAAAAAAAAAAAAGAAATGCATTACGTATTGTCACACGGCTAACTCCGCTTTCAAATGGGCATATTTTCATAATTAGACAACAGGGCCTGTGGATGAGTGAGGTCTAGTCTTATAGTTAAGACCCTCTGTTAACGTTACGACTGGCAATCGTGTATTCTTGTCCAATGAGGGCGTGGTGGCGAAGCACGTGATGTGGTGGAGGGGCAAACGCTACTTTTGAATATGAAAATTACAAGCAAGTGAGCAAGAGTGAAAGTGTTAGAAGGGAGCTGAGTTGAGGAAGATGCGTGGATGCAGAAAAAAAACATCCCCAGACTCGGACGTTTTGTTTCATCACATTCCATCCATTTAAAACAAAAATACTACCAGGAAAAAAATATAACAGCTCGTTAGAAGTATACCATATTCTCCAAAATGAAATACGTCGGGCTTTTTCAGAACTTTGGCATATTAAAAAAAACTTATTGTGAACAAAAACTGATCGATGCTCTTGGATGTTATCTTTTCCAAAGACACACGTCAGACAATATACTATGGATATATCCTCTTCGACTGTCTCAATACTCAGGAGAAGAGTCTTGTTTAACTAACACGGATGTCAAGTAGAGGTTGTAATCGCCGGTAACAGGAGGTATATCGATTCCATACCGTTTTCAAAACAGTATCACTCCGCCTGACTAAATTCACTCAACATCACGTGTTGACGTTTGCCTGTAAAACTAATAGAATAGAGGTTCACACGAGAGTCCTTAAACTTAAGTTTATATCGTATAATGTTATCTTGAAGTTTTGAGTTGTGTTGGGGTGAGCTCGTGGTTTGGGAAGTTATAGTTTACTCGAACTATTAAACCACACAAGTTGCGAGAGTCCACGTCGGATTTTTATTTTTTTTGGGCCGTGTGGATGCACTTATATTTGGTGTTTCGCAAGGTGTAGTTGTGTTGACTGCTCGCCAAGTTGTAGTTTAAAACCTCAAACAATTGTTTATTTATGATGCCGTGTGGGCCCGTGTATTTGGGTGAGGTTCATGGTTTGAACAAAAAAAGAGTCGTCTTTTTACATGTTCAATCCTTAAAAAATCCCCTGACACCGAATGTAGTTGAATTACCCATTGATGTGTGTTTAAGTCTCCGTGACAGCGAAACTCGATGTCGCACTAATAGTCTAGCTTGCCTTCAAATGTCGAGTAAGGACAGTGCTAGCCTTTTGACAAGGCCTCGTGACTCTGGCTAAGCGGCTGAGATGAGTCTAAATACCCGGGGTGAATGCGCGACCGAGTGACGACCGTCACGAGGCCTTTTGCAATGTAGATATCACTGCTCCGCATGAATCATTCATAAATACATATTAGCATTCCAATACGCCAACTTTGGATTTATTAACCAATCAGAGCGGCGATCCAGTTCAACTCGTTTTCGTTCGATCTAGAGGTCAGAGGTTTTAGCCCGTACGTCATTCTTAGTTTATAGTAGACCATATGTTCGTATTACGTAGAGTTTACTGTGCATGTGTGTGTCTGCGCGTGTGTGTGTGTGTGTGTGATGGATACTATATGCTGACGTCCGATGCAAGGATACAAATGTACGTTCGCTGATTGGACGCTACCATTTCGGTAAAGAATTCCAGTCGGAAACAAAGGTTAACATGAACTTTCCTTGCGAGGTGTTCGCTGAAAGGCTGATGTGCATTACGTAAGACTTGTTAGAGTCTTCGAAGGTGAAGTAACCTCTCGATGTTTGACAGCTACTGTTGCCTAAACAGGCGAATAGTGAAAATTTCCCAATGACAACCCACAACTATGGGTCTTTAAAACTTCGAGGCACGGTAAACTTGAGGGAGCATAGTAGAGGGCTTTCATGGGGAATTCGACACCATTTGGGTGTTTACCCAATGGCGAGTGTTGTCAATCACTAGGATAAGCCTCCTGTTTTATGACCAACATGCCTAATATGTAATACTCTGCATTTTTAACTTTCCCCTCCCCCCTGCGCCTCATGTGGTAAATTCAATCACCTTACATTTCCTTCACCGTAGACTCCCCGAGAGACTAGGGGGTATTTATTGATGGGACTACGGGTTCGCTGTGTGCAGACTTGTACGCCCATTAATGGTACAATTTATTTCCACCATTTCTGGCGTCAGCAAATGAAGACCTTAAGCACATGGAACCTGACGACCCTCGCCCTTTAAAGTTTGAAACTACTGGTGCCGTGCGAACATAGCAGTTGTCACTGCGCTCGACCACATTCGTTCTGGATCAGAAGTTGACATTTGCCCGTAGAACTAATAGTATCTGCTGCGGAATGCACGGCAAAGTAAATACCCTTAGTTTACTGATACCTATTTCTCCAGGTGAACAGAAAATAGACTTAAACCGGTCAGGTCCGATACATACATGTACACCCAGCAAAATAAGAAAAGAAGGAAAAAAAAAGTTAAACAGAAATTCAAAGTTAATACATTTAACATTGCTAACTATAAATAAGACTGCCGACTCTCATTTTTTATATCACATTAAATCTTAAACCCTAGACCGAACGAAGTTTTGCTTTTGTAAGAGGGTACTATACACTTTCATTGATTAAATTTAGGTTTTTACAGGGGAAAATAAACACCAATGAAAGGGAATAATTATTTGCCAAAATTAAACACACCAAAAAGAGATACAAGGTTCATAAATAAAATACGGATGATAAGGTTCATTTATTGTACATACTTTTAACGATGAAAATATACACCTTTAATGCTATTCTAAAAATGACAAGCGCCACTCCAGGCTTCGCTTTCCTTTCAGAATAAAGAGTTTAAAGGTAATACACATTTTTGGGGGAAATTTTGAAAAGTGGGTGGATAGTGATTCTTTATAATTGGATGCCCCTGTGGATGTATTATGAGCACTAAAAAATGTAGTCCCTAAAACACGTCTGCTTTCGAGAAAGATTGAATAAAAAAAAATTAATGGTGCTCCCGGTAAATGTTGATAAATTTGAAATAGGGCCTACGGCCGTACAATGGTAGCTGCGACCATGAACATCTCAGAATATGTAGTTGTGATATATAATTTTCAAACGGGAATAGCTTAAAGTTGATTTTAGTCAAGAAACATTATTTCATAGCTTAATTAATATCTTGACCTTAAGAGCGAGCTATACAACATGAAGCCTTTTTATTTACAATTTTAATAACTTAAGACTCGATTTCAACCACGACAACGATCACTGAATATTGTAGGATCGCATATGCCTCCAATATGTTCATTTGAACCAAATTCATGACCCCATACCAAAACTTTGTATTACCTTTAATTTAATATCCATACTGCCTGTATACTATCAAGGATATTCCTAATAGTTTACGCAACCCTCACACCCTTCTTCGTTCGTGGCATTAAAATGATGACTTCAGTAGACTTACTGTTTACATAATATACAAATGATGCACAGTTTTGAGTGCGTCGGTAGGGATTTTGTGCACAAGGTACCTTTGAATGGTTTGAGCCAACGAGGCGCAGCCGAGTGGGTTTTAGACCAAATTCAAAGGAACCGCGTGCACACAATCTCACCGACCCACGAATTAAACCTGTGCATCATCTGTTTTATAAGATGAGGCCCAAAAAATGGTCCAAAATACAAAATTTTGCTATTTTACAGATTTACCGGATGCATGGCAAAATCATGCGTCCCGTAAATTTTGTTTACCGGACGTATGATTTTTTTTACCGGACGCATGACTTTTTTTTTACCGGACGCATGATTTTTATACCGGACGCATGATTTTTAACTTATCATAACATTTTTTATTTTTTTTAAAATTAATTGTCAGTGCACATTCAAATGTAAACTTAAAAAAAAAATAATAATAATAATAATAATTATCAAAAAACTCGAAAAACAAATAATTTTTACCAAAAAAAAAAATATTTAAAAAATCATTACAAAAAAAAATTATTTAAAAAAAATTATTTAAAAATATAGAAAAAAAATAAAAATTGAGAATTATTTGGAAAAAAAGGATATCATTGGTATCGATAGCCGATATCGCATGCATCCAGTAAAATTAATAACATGATAATTGACCAATCAGATTGCAGGGATTCTTCTACCCATCTTATGATGTTCATTGTGTTACGCACCCCCCCCCCCACACACACACACATTAATATACGCACACTTTATGTGGATCAAAGTGAAATCTTTATCATGTCTACATGCAGACTACATTTTGACTCTGATTTGACTCCAATTATGACGGTTATTTGTTACGAACAATTTCCACGTTACGTACTATACTGCCAACGTTACGTGTTTCGCCGCCCCTCCGTATTTTTTCGGAGCACGCCCCACCCATGCCCGTACCTTCGGCATCTGTTATGTATCGTATCAGTTTGCTTTTTCCCACTCATCCTAAACACTCGAACGCAAATCTTCTAGGATCACGCACGTCCAAACACCCGTCTTGGTTTACTCCTCACAGACGCAACGAAAACAGAGCTAAGACTTGGATGGACTCAAATACCATTCGAAGCAGATTGAATAATTGACAAATTGCTCGATGAAGACGCCTCATTTGCATAATGTATGGAGTGCCACTCGTACGTGGGGATTATCCATATGGACGTTGCTCATCGACAAAAGGTCACTCGTGTAAAATAAATCTGGCGACGATAAAAGGCGATGTGCCTCGACGGGGCAGCGGGGGCATCTGTCATAAACCTAAGAGCATGTATTTTAGCAGCTATTTTGTTTGTCGTCAATAACGATGATGATGACGGTGATAATAACATTAACGAGATTAATTATTATTGACATACTTTTAACTACGATTATAAAAACAATGCGAGCGTACCTTCAGGTTTATGGCAATTCCTATTACAATACGTGTACATGTGTTAAGAGCGTCGCCCCTAAAAATATGACAATCCTTGGTCTTCCACTGTGGCAGTTTACGTAAAGCTTTCTGAAAAACTAAAAACCTACAAGAGCAAACATCTTTGAACATGATGAAAGTAGACAATGAGTTAATCCGAGTTTCAATGTCGAACTGTCCAATTCATTTGTTCATCTGCCTATGCAATCATGATACTACAAACAATTCAGAGTGTGATAAGAATCCATTTTCGATTGAAATGAAAAGAAACCTTCAGTAGAGTACTTGAAAAATCCTTGGAGTCCTTTTTTAGCACTTAGCAGGCAGAAAACAATGGTTGCACTATGTAACACAATGCATTTTTTTTCCTCGAAAAAGTAGTTGCAATTTATGATGGAAATCCAAGTTTGCACAAATCATGATGTTTGAAGTGCATTTGAGAAAAAGCATTTAAATTGCTTACCAAAAATAATCATTTTATGACATCTTAGATTTTAACTGGGTCGATAACAAAGACATTCGAGAAATAAAGCTGTTATGCCTTAAGAAATCATACGAGAGTGGTAATATGTCACTGTAGAGGTAACATGTTTGATTGTGACGAATATGGCTATTTAAAACCTTTCTACTTTAATCTGTTTTTGTATTTTTTTCCAAATAGAGTTAATAGCTCACATCACGCAGAAATCATACGGCAATTAAAATTACGCGTCCAGTAAGAAAAATAGGACGAAGAAGGCAAATACAAACTTGGCGAAATTGAGAGAGAAAGTGAGAGAGAGAGAGAGAGAGAGAGAGAAAGATATATATAGGGACAGAGGGGCGGACTGTGTTACGATGAGGGACTGAGATACAGACACGTAATCAAAGATGGATGCAGCCATTTCCGAATGGCAAACTTAAAGAAGGTATAGGTAAACTAAAAACGAGGTAAACAGGTGTTGAGGTGTAACAAAACAAAAGTACGAGATGCAGTGAAATAGAAATTGAAATGAAACTCCATTGGAAGTTTAATCGAACCGAACAAAACACTCGACGTAGAATGCCATGTGTAACGTGGCGCCATAATCATAATTAAATCAATAAGCTCATAAGGAAATGGAGAGGAGAGTCCAATCTCTTTGTCTATATGTACTCCCCGTGAAATGAAACCACAAGACTCGTCTGAGATTCAAATCAATAACTAACAAGAAAATGTTTGTGCTTGTTCGAAACAACAAATGTCTGATCAGGACTCACACGTCACCACCTGTGGTACTTCAAGTGCAATTTACACAGAACTCATTTCCTCTGCTTTCTTTCACCATACGCCACGACGGCCGTTAATTCCCGCCAACCGTCACGATAAACGACGTGCAATGCAATTGGGGCCTGCGTTTAATTGGTCATTGTGGGACGGGGTTACCATCAATACATCACGCGCGAGACCCCCTGCGATATGAGGCGAGGCCGGGAGGAAATTAACGGTGCCTGCAGGACGAGGCTCGCAGCGCAAGACAGCGATCTGGTATCAGATTTGGGCGGGAAAAAATAAGCAAAGAAAAAAATTGAAATGACTTCAGAGAGAGGTATACCGAGGCAATATGGGACATGGCAAGATTATAGGAGTTGCGTCTCTTCATATGAAATCGGCCCAGATTACCTGTCAGCTTAAAAACCAACCCTATCCCTTCTCTGAGATTTAAAAATGACAACAAGGGTAACAAATATGACCCAAGAGAGGTTAAACCAACCGCAAGAAGATGAGATTCGACGGTATCTTCCAAGAATTGTTTTTCGCAAAATAAATCCGAGTGACAGCCGAATGCATGATCGGGTAATATGATACATGCCTTAGATTTTATCCCCGTTATTTAATAGCGTCTATACATTGATGTTATCTTATTATATTTGCAGTTTATCCATGTATTGGGGCGATTTGTTTAAAGTAAACAATTTTTTCTGCGCCAGTTGATTTGTTTTCTGTCTTCTGATTATATCGCTCTCCCCTAATTGCAAAGATCAAAGGGAAACAAATAATGACGTCGACATGGATTTAAGTTGGGTATGGCTTTGCATAGTCTGGCCAAATTTCACTGAAACCGTCTCAACAATATAACATGGACTATCCAATCGTTACACTACTCACGTTGAGGGTTGTTAACAAAAGAGTGGGGTGAACGGTAATTGGGATGGAGCATAGTCCGAAAAGAATACACAATCAAAGCAAAAAGAAGAAGTTTAGAGCGAGAAAGAGGTTAGAATAAAGAAAGAGTGTGAGGGGGATGGAGAGAGAGAGAGAGAATGTGTGAGAAATAAAAGAGGATAGTTGTGATTATGCTAATGTGTCCACATCTACTAAAGATCTTATGGACTCTTCAACCTTCTATACTTTATCTTTCAAAGGCATTGTTTAACAATGTTTCCAGTTTTACATATATTCGTTGCATGGCTTAACGTGTTATATGTGTCTGTGATATGGTGTAATAATGAAGCCCGAAAAAAAAAAATTGCGCTTAGAAATGATCATGAAGTGCTTCAAAAAAGTAAACATCTTTGAGTGACCGATTTTACCGTACCTATTTCACCACTAGACTTTTGAAATTTCGAATTCCAATCATGAAAATCTAATTGATAATCAGACAAGCGATCGGCTTGTTAAAGTCATGAGATTCCTGACTGGCTTACATATATTCGTTGCATGGCTTAACGTGTTATATGTGTCTGTGATATGGTGTAATAATGAAGCCCGAAAAAAAAAAATTGCGCTTAGAAATGANATTATTAGCATGTTTAGCGCCATCTCCAATATTCCAACTGTAATCTCGAAGGAGGACCTTTCCACGAGACTTTGGCTCCCTCCCCCTACTCCGGGAACGGAGGGACCGCATGCGTGTTCCCAAAATCTCCGGCTCATAACAAAGAAAAAGATCTACCCGTATTGAATTTACAAACCGGACTTAGTGCCGACAGGGGTGGAGCTGAAAAGGCTCGTATATCAAAAGAAAAAGATCTAGCCGTATTGACTTTACACACCGGACGTATGCTGAAATTGGGGGTGGGGGTGCTGGAAACACGCTTATGCGTACCCTATAATACTGAGTTGGGGGGAGGGGGGCTTAAAGCTTTATATTCATAATTGCAGCATGAGCTAAATCCAGGATTTTGTTTCAGAATCTGAGACAAATATACCTAATCCCTTTAAAGCTGTAAGCTCCAGTAGATCGAAAAGGTGCAAAGTGATTAGATTTTCAAATTTACAGATAACGAAAACTGCATTGCAATTAATGCAGTGAATAATTCAAGTGTATGGATTCAAGAGATTTATCATAATTTGTTCATATCTCTTACCTCTTTCTTTAAACTTGGCATTAAAGTTAGCCATTTAAACCTTTGTGTGTCCTATTCGACATTATTTAAAGGAAGAGTTTTTCATTCATGTACGTGTGAATTAAACGATACAAGTTAATGCAATACATGGGTTCTTAGGCAGAAATACGGCGTGAATAGAAATATAAAGGCTAGTAATTATTATATTGAGGGAATGGAAGTACAGAACAAAAAACCAACATGTTAACGCACATACAAGAAACAGGGGGAAGAGAGAGAGAGAGAGAGAGAGAGGGAGAGAGAAATGGGTAGAGTAATATTGTTGAAAGGGAAAGAGTAAAAAGGAGACAGAATGAATGTGAAAGACAGACAGAAATACAGACATTAAAAGCACGCGCGTGTGTAAGGGACAGAACGAAAGAGAGGGAGAGAGTGGGAGGGGAGGGGAGAGTGTGGAGGAGGGAGAGAGAAAGGCAGATAGGAAAAGAATATGAAGGAGAGAAAGAGAAGAGATGTACAGATGGAAAGGAAATACAAACAAAATAGGGAAGGGGAAGGGATGGCGAGAAAGGGACACCCATACAAATAACAATAATGAGTCCACATCTACCGTAGATCATACAAAACTATGTACTCTGCCATGTTGTCTTTTTCTTTTTAAATCCTGTAACCTAATTCTTAGCATTCAGGTGGCGCAGCAGCCCCACGTCCTAAGCTGCTTGAAATCAATCAAAATACATTCCCCCAACCAAATCTATAACTGGGAGTGGGCGAAGAGGAAGAAGAGTCTCAAAACCCATGTCGAGGCCTACCTCTTTAGAGGAGAAAAAAGTACATCCTTGACCCATTACAATACACATCTCTACTGCTCTGTAAACATCCTCCTGGCTTCCCGACACACTCTAGAGCAAAGCCAAGCACTCGAATAATAAAAGGATTGCCGGGCTCAAAAGGTGTGGTGCATGGCGCACATTTGTGGAATAATAATTGATTGGTGTCTTGACAGCATTAAGGGGCTAGCCGATATTGAAAAGGACCGCCTGTCCTCCATGGCTCTTAATTGATCCGCGAGCAATGACAGACGGCCTAACATATTGCATGTAGGAACTTTAAAATATAAACATGTGCGTGAACTTTGAGGCGTCACTAAACCGTTTCAAATGGTGTGTGTGTGTGTGTATGTGTGTGTGTGTGTGCGTGTGTGGGGAGGGGTCCCACCAAATCTCACCAAAATAAAGAGACGAAAATTTTCAAATAAGAAGAAAAAAAAACACAACTTTTATTACTATTTGCACCACTAAAAACCACCCCGATCATAATAGCTCTCCTTTTCATTAATTTTCAAACACGAAATTATTCCACCAATTCCCCCCCCCCACAC
>BEXV01000187.1:45250-58902 GCA_003118195.1 Hemicentrotus pulcherrimus | reverse complement strand
CCCCCCCCCCCCCTCCCACACGCCCCTCGACGCAAATGCCCCTAATGTATAACCCCAAGCTTCGCGACTCATGATGTTGGACTCTATTCTAGAATGTGATATCAGGAGGTACTGCTAATAGAGAACATGTTCAAGGCTGATTGTCCTTCAGCAATATTTACCGAAAGAACTTTGTACAAGGAAAAGATAAAGAGAGATAGAGAGAGGTGGAACACGTTTTTCAGAAGAATGATACCTTGTGATATTCGCATGACACGACTGAAATTGATGTAAACATATTGTAAGTCGGTGAACATATCATGCACAAAATCTTAAAGGGATAGTTGAGTTCTGTTTTCAGACCGCAAATGCCTTCAAATTGCATGGTTTTGCTCTTATTCTTATCTATGACATTTCTAGAGCCCTTTTTGAATCTAAAATTATTATGAAGGTAATTTTAGACCCCAAAATGTTTGAAACTTAGCCAATACGATCGTACCAATTCAGCTTCACTTTGAAAAAAAAACGATGACCGTTAATTAATTATTTGATTAATGATAACAATACATGGGCCGGCTGGTTGTGCGTAATATAAGCAACACGAAAATGCCAACAGAAAATCCAACATCGGCATTGGCTGAAATACAACGTAAAATGCGTTATTTCGTTTTTCTACGGGTTTTTCAAATTTTTCAAAATATCTAATATTTGTGGAGGTACACAAGTATTAGAAATCGTTATAATTCAGCCGTCTCTGAACCGATTTTGATCAAACAAAGATGATTATGTCAATCAGATATTATGTTCTTTCAAATTTGACACTCAGTTTTTTATTATCACACAACAAAATTATTTTGTGTAGCGCCCTCTGTAACAGAAGTCAACTTTCCCTTTAAGGTTGGTAACTTGGTAGGGTGTTTATATTTGCCCAAGTACACTTTCTCGATGAAAAAAAAAATTGTAGCATTGATCTAGTTTTAATTTTTCATGGAAAGCAGTATTCTTGAAAAATGATCTTGGGATAATTTTGCCGTGGTACAACTTACACCGGATGAGAATCCGCGTAATTGTCCCGGCGTAATTATCTCAAGGGAATTAACGAATACATCCGAATATGTAAAACGCTTTGTCCTGGATTTTCTGATAATTGTATCGCATGAGGGATATTTTTCTGGGGCAGATCTAGGGACCAGTTTTTATAGTGAAAAAAGCGTTAAAGCTGTCCAAGTGATCTCTGTACATAAGCAGCACCTGTTTTTGTTTACATCATGTTTCTTCTAATAATTTTTTTGTACTTGTATGGCGCAAAATTTTGTTTTACAATGAGACAAATTTTTGATTCAGAATCTTACGAGAAAACGATAATTGAGTTAGTGATGTTAGATTTCATTGAGTTTAAACGTACTCTTAAAGGGACGTGGTAACATTGTTAGGATGAGAGATAGTATACTGCTAAGGTAGTGACTTCAATTAATTAAAGATAATCTGAAAAATTGAGAGAAAACGGACCATTTTTCATGGTACAAATAGGGAAAAACTGATCTGATCGATTCCTTAATTCTCCCAACTATACATTATTACAATTTAATAACATTTAGGTGAATGGATATCGTCACAAATCAATAAAATGGCTCTAAATTCCTTTCCAGTTATTTAAGTGTTGACAGATTTTTTATTGCCTGTTTTATGTCTTTTTTTCATGGAAAAACGGTTGGGAAAATTCAAAAATGGTCGGGAGTATTTACTGTTAATCAATGTTAGAGGATGTGATACATCGACCTTTTCAAAGAAAACCATAGATATCTTGATGGTTTGAGAATTTTTTTCAGGATTTTTTGTATGTCAGAGGGTTAGTGCAGTATATGGAATATAAAAGTAACATTATATACAAAAATTAAGCAATTTTTTCATCAACCTTCAACAATGTTACCAAGTCACTCAAGTAATAATGTTTCTACGTCGGTAAACATCATAGTAATGGAACGAGAATGAAAACGATGTCATACATACAGGGTTGATAAGTTCGGGAATATCATAATCTAGATCAAGGCATAGAAAAGTAAAAATAGGCATTAACTACCCGAAGACAAAATGACACTTTAATACTCATCGCATAAGAAACGCATTATTACAGCGCCGAAAATACGGGGTGAGATAAGCTTTTTTTCTCCATCGAACTCTGGGCGTAATTACCTGGAAATGGTTTGAGTTTTTACCCCTTTTTTGCGCATCTGACCGGCGGCCTCTGAAAGGGCGTTCTGCAGAATTAAATTGAACGCCTGCCATTAGCGCTGATCGATGCTCTACTATTTTCAAGCGATCGGGAAGAAAGATTTGCTCTAACAGACGTCGTTACTTGCCCATGCTTCGGGCCTTGGTTTCATAACGGAGGTGAAATGGCTCCACAGTCAGTGGATTCCGTCCTCCTTTCGTTTTAATTTCTTGTGAAAAAGATATGATATGAAGAATTGAGAGGGTGATAATAACTGAAATTATGCATTATGCCAAAGTATAACCGATATATATGAATCGTCATTAAAGTCTGGATTGTGTCTGGATTATATTAAATATTCATATTTTCTGACAGTATAAAGGGCACAATCTAACTATCAAGGGACCCATGTAGACATTATTTATAAATAACTTACAAATTTTCCAAGCTTAGCTTCATAACCAGACCCATATCAAAGCAACCAACGAAGAAAAAGAAGAAGGAATAAAAAGTGTGATTAATGTTTCTAATTGATTTGTTTAAGTCATCGAACCACATGTAAATTGGGAGGAACAAACAGAGTTGCAGGTCCTAATTCAAAGATTGCTAAATCTTCGAAAGATTTTGTTTTTTGTTTTTTTGCTGGCACTAAACGGTTGCTGACCGGTGGTAATGGATTCCACAGCACTTCCCGATTGCCAGCTTGCGTGCCACCGAAACCAGATTCCATTCGGCTTTCACACGCGCATCAAACTCAAGAGCAAAGCTATTTCCTTATTCAAACAACAAGCTGTTAAGGTCCTTTTGGCAATTTTACCCAATTGTATCGCTGAGCAACACGCGAAAGAGAAAGCAAATCAAAATCAAATCGAGTCGAAATCCAATCCCACTCGATCGTCACACGATCGTCAACCATTAGACTCTCCGCAAAGCATCGCACTGTCAGCCAAATTTGGTTTATAAATTGGCTTCCCTGCGAGAATTACAGATAATAAATTGGTTGCTATTTCATTGCAGAAAGAAGAAAGGAGTGAAGTGAGGCTTATTATGTATATCTATGGTTTTCTTCAAAGGCACTTTTTGCTGACAGGTTGTAAATCTTGAAGGTGTTTATAGAGTTCAGTGCGGTACCATCAAACATAGCTGGTAGTCGGCGCAAAGAAACGTTGCAACAACGTTGGATTTTCAGTTTGTGAGCAATATAAATGGAAGTGGAAGATATGAACAGTAAAAGATGAAGTATCTACATATAGAAATTAAAAAGAAAAGGAAATCAAAGATAAATCATCTGATTGAGGCGAGCGTTTCTAAGCGCTTTGAGTTCTATAGAACGTGTATCATTCCAGTGTTTTTTTAACATACAAGACCCCCGTCTTTTAACAAAATCAATGGCTGCTGGGTTTAAGCTGTCTAAGTAAAGTGTTTGAATGCAAATAGACCAATTTTTAAGTTTTCCTTCATTTAAGTGTCAGTTTTAAATTGAATTGATAAAATGCCGACTAAATATGATAGTCAAAATATCAAAGTCTAAACATTCAAATAGTTTTGGCATGTTTAGTTATAGATAGAAACCATTTACCACAATAGTGTCTTCTGCCAATCATGTCAAATGTTGTTACATTTGTGATTACGTTTGTTTGTCTCTGTATTTGCCTGTTCCAGTTTTTGTATCTCAGTCCATTTTTGTTAAAGGTACTATGTCCCATTTGCAGGCCCTTAAAATGACAAGGTTAAATTCCAACGGCATTTAAAAGATAATGCTAATTCAGAACTTCCCTCAAAACGAAAGGGCTTGAAAATGTCTTTTAGGGGGAAAATAATGAGCATTATAACAATAATAATAATAATCTAATAGTCCACTCCAAATTTTATTAAACCGAAACGGAAATTCTTTTTGCCCAATTGATGGTGAGCCCGGCAGCCACTGTGCAGCGCCAGATCGACGTTGCTCTTTCCCTTATTGTTGAACGCCAAACAAGGTAGCAACAACTCCCATCTTTTCACGTCTTTTGGTATGACGCGGCCGGGGTTCGAACCCACGACCTCCCGGTTGTGAGGCGGACGCTCTACTGACTGAGCCAACACTCCGGTGCCGAATTAGTTGTCGAATTAACTTTAGTGATTGCAATCATTTTAGTAATGGTCTGATTTTCAGACCCTTGTACCGAATGGTCGTACGTATAGTGATGCGCAAAGATTCAACCAATTTAACTTTGGCCATTACAAGTAGTGGGTTATTGGTGTAGACAAATGCTCATGTACCTTTACAGCTCATTTTATTTCTGTTATTACAAAAGAAGAAAAAAGAAGTCAGTCAGTCACTGAATAGTGTCGGACAGTGAAGTTTGGGAAATAAACGGGTTGTTCTTGCATAATTTGAATAATAGGACACTGCTAACGTTTAAATTTCACGGATTTGAGAAACGTTACATATTCATAATTCCTGCAAAGTTCTACAGAATGTTATGTCGGCTGGCAATGGGACATAGTACCTTTAATGTCAGTTTGTTTAATCTGTCTCGTGTCTTGTCTCTCCACCTTTGTTTGCATTTTTGTGTCGGTCTATTCGAAAGATGTTTGTAATCCAGTCTCCATTTTCTATAGCACCGTGTCTAGCTGTCTCCCTGTGACTACATGTATGTGCCTACATGTATATATCGCTCCTGTACTCTGATTTCCCCTTCGCACCCTTCATTTTTACTCTCTGTCTTTTGCCTTTCTCTTTTCTCACTTTATTCTTCTCTCTCTCTCTCTCTCTCTCTCTCTCTCTTTCTTTCTCTCTCTTCCTCTCGCATTCCCTCCCACTCCCCTCCTTTTCTCTCAGAAAATAATGTTAACCCTTTTTTTCATTAGAGGGATATAGAACACGACCTCAATATTCTCCCTGAGTATTGAATACCATGAGTCAATCACTTGGAACAGAATCGAATTCGCCAGACTATCCTTCAAGTTCTAACCGAAATCAAACTTGTAGAAAATATAAACTAATTTTACGCAGGAACTCATTTGTCAGATAAATGATAATACATTAAATAGTTTAATTACACATTCCAACGCTAACACGGCTAAAGGTACTAGCAAAATAAAAAGGACAGACGAACCAGTTGAACGAGATAGAATGCGTTCGAATGGAAATATCTTTCAGGATTTATATGCTACATGTCTGCCTTTGTGGATCATTAAGCTTTATTACAACAGTTTTACTGTTTTATTAGTTTTATTAGAGAAGGCAGATCATGCGTCATCGGAAATAACGGAAAGAACATTACATTACATGGGGCGCTGAAATGGGTAAATCGAACTTGTTTGAAAAAAAGGTAACTTGAATAAGGAGCGGAATATGATGATGATGATGATGGTGGTTTATTACCCTTATTATGCCCACTGGCACCATCGTTAATCCATTTTGTGAACTAAACACGCACATTGCTTCCTTTTATTCACTAACTTGAATATAAAGGATCACAATATGATGATTATGATGATGGTGTATTATCATAATTAGGCTAAATAAATACGACTAACGCACTGGCACCATCGCTAATCCCTTTTGTGAATTTAAAAATAACGCATGTTGCTTCTTTTTATTCCCTTTACATCAGCATGATCGAGAAATGATGACAATGATTATCATACAGAAAGTGTAACTGGAAATAAAAACGGAAAGAACATTGCAGTATATGGGGCTCTGAGATGGGTAAACAAGATGGGAGAGAGACAAATGTGTTGAAAGAAGGAAACGGCATTTTCCAAACTTGAATAAGAAGCGCAATATGATGATGATGATGTTGGTTTATGACCGTGATTATTTAAAATGAATACGTCAAATTCACTGGCACCACCGCTAATCCCTTTTGTGAATTAAAAAAGCAAATTGTTTCCTTTTATTCCCTCTACATCAGCAGCATGATCGAGAAATGACGGCAATGGTTCTCATACAGAACTTGAATCCTGCTGGAGCGTATTTTCAGACTAGCTGGGCCAATGACTAGGGGGTGTTACGATAATCGTATGGAATTAGGGCAAAGCACGTTAAGTCCAGTGTTTCTGTCCTACAAGCTCTTGAACAAGTAAATTTGCCTTTTAAATGCTCCGAACTCATGAATGTGGCAAGATGGTCGGCGACGCTGTATGACCATGGAGGCTTTAGTAACTCCATGGTATGACTGAGCATTGAGTGCAGTTTGAACCATGTGAAATGAAATTGTAAGAAACGCTCAACTTCTGGAATTTCCAGGACATCAATCCACAGTTTCCTCCTACGTTACGGTTCCATGGACAATCTTGTTGTTCAATATCCTTCCCTCCTCTTCTTCTTCTTCTTCTTATTCTTCCAATTCCTCCTCCTCCTTGGTCTCTGTCTTCTTCTTCCTCTTCCGCTGCTGCCGCTACTTTCTTTTTCTTCTCTGCTTCTCCCTTCTCCTCCTGCTTTTCTTTTTCCCCCTTGAACTCATTTTCTCCCTCCTCCTTCTCATTCTTCTTTTTCACCCCTTCCTCCTTCTTATTCTCTTTACTGTTATTCTCATTTGCTTTGTATTCTTATTCCTTAGTCTTTTTTCTTCTCCTCCTCTTGCAACTTCTCCCCTTTCTTTCATTTTCTCAAACCTTCTACTCACTATTATTACCGCTAACTTTATTCACTTTTATTTGATTTGATTTGATTTTGAAATAAAGCTATTTCACATTTCCATTTCCTTGGAAGAAAGGTTGACCACACGTATCGCATACTTATCTGCTCTTCTGTTTGTTTCGTTAAAGGTAAAGACCAGTATTGGAAACGCCCCAATTTTAAAAAAAAATGAAATGGAAGCTTTCATTACCAATCATGTGAAAGAATATGTTTTGACTAATACATGATGATAACAAATTTGCCGGGAAACCGCCTACTAATTCATATATTTGGTAAATTTGTTTCTCTCATGGTCTGTGAGAGATATAGGGTAGTCCCATAAACATCTTTCTGTGTATAGTGCTTGTAACTTTACATAGAATGGGCCAAATTTCGTATACTTTTGATGATTCCAGAACCTTGCAGATGCTAGATGCTAGATTGATCGAGTCCACATTGTTTCTTTCACAATGCAATCGCATGGTCATAACTGGTCTTTACCTTTTCACCTATTGTAGGAGCTTACTATTAATCCTAGGTTAACACAACTAAAGTTATAAAAATAAAAATACAAATATTTGTGTTATTGTTATCACTTTGAAATAGTCTTCGAAATCGCAGGTATATAGGGATCCACAATTCTAGGCGGCTGTGTAAATTCAAATATCTCCTCGAAAGTAAAGGAGCGTTCATTATGTTCAGAGAATTGGGTTCGCACTTGCCATGCTACAGGCTAATCAGATGTCACTATTTATCATACCTACTCTTTATTTCCCTGCAGGAAAGCACTATAACGTGATATCCAGATTGATAATGTATACGCTTGCATCGTACAATCTTGCGACGTTATGCATAACGAAAATAAACGAAAATAATAGAAAAAGGAAGCGAGGCATTTCCGCTCTAAAAATGTGCGAGATATCGAACTCCACGTTTGATTGCATTATGATGGAGTATCATTGGAAAAGAGCATAACACATTTCATGTGAAGCGTGTTATCATTGAGAAGTTTCTATTTTCTCAACTTACCATCGCCTTTGTCTACTCTTGGTGATCTGGTGACGCATTTAAATTGATAAACATACCGTATTGAAGCGAGTAAGGCAAATGTTGATTATGTAGCACATTGCCCCAGCAATGTCTTTGAATCATGAATATTTGTAATAATCTGACCCAATATCTAGGAAAAGAATGTGCACCATACACGAAGATGACTATATGGGAATATAAACAGATGTGTGTTTATGTGTGATCCAAACATGATTGTTGGTGCAAACACTTCAGCTATGTATGTCTCGGCATATTTCGAGCACTTCATTTCAGGGTCTATTTCCCATATGATGTTCGTCCAAACTGACATAATGAGAACGCTCACACATTTTTTTTGTTTTTTCATATTCAATACTAGAGCTCAACCTTTAATACCGATTCCTTCAGACTGAGTTCATAAGGTTTGCAAGCAGCTTGCGATTATGGGAACAAAGTAACTCGAAACCCACTAGCCCGCGCTCTAAAGATTTTATAGATTTTCTGTTTTCGAACTGAATTTGTTTTTTATCACCATGTCCTTATATTTGCACATAATTTACTAGCGATATGTAAAATGGCTTAGGCGATAATTAATATTTTGTCCACATAGCACCCCGTCTTCAGTTTATATATTTTTTTAAAAACTTCATTTATCTGGTCTAAAATTGTTGACATTGGTGACACGTCGATATGCATGATTCTCTGTTTGATTGATTCTCGACTCAATCCCTTTCTCCTTCTTTCTGCTGATCTAACCTCCTCTTCCTAAAGCTTTTGCAATCATTCATTTTCCTTTCCTAATTTTCTTTCTATTTAGCTTTCTTATACTTTCCCCATTATCCCCTCTTTTTTGTAATCCTTCCCAAATTCAAAATTTATGTATTGTTCCATCTTTGACTTTTCGACTATTCGAATTTTTATGTATATTTGGGTTTTCAAGACGTATTGTAAAAAATCTCGAAGAAAATAATATTTCAACGAGCTCTTATTTCATTTAATTCCTCTTTTTTCTCGTGCCATCACCATTATATTTGTCTTGTTTCATTGTGTATTGTTGTAATATACTTATATTAAATCGCACATAACATTGCATTTTTTTAAAATTATGTTTTGAATGAAACATATCACTTGAATTTAATTGAAGAAGAAAAAAGTCTACAATTTAGTATCTGGATTCCTATATACGTTGTTGCTGCTGTTGATTTATTTTTTATTTTTGTTCATGTTTTGAATGAAATTGGGACCGGCTTTTGCATGACGCCTGATGGAATGAGCTGCATTCAAGATAAGTGAATTTGATATAATTATTAGTTTTCCTTATCAACAGTTCGTTTTATTTATTTATACATGACAACAATTAAACACATTTAAACCAAATTTTTAATCATGAAGACATATTGATGCGTTTAATACAATTATTTTACGTATTTTTTTTCGACGGTTATTTATAATTTTTTTAATGTGCTTATTATGTCATAATAGGCTAGTATTTAACCATAGCATATTGGATACGAATAGTTTGAAAATACATTTTCATTCCATTTGTTTTTCTACCTCATAATTATTCTTCTCATGCTTGTTTACTACAATTATTTTAAAAAGCATGAATCGGACATTTCGTGTTTGTTCCTTTAAAAAGAAAGGTAGGACAGATATCACTGGACTGTGGATCACACGCTTTTCGTTTCGGGTCCTCAAGCGGCAAGATATCAATTTGAATGTATTTACCACTCTCGATCCTGGAGGGTGTTTCATAAAGCTGTTTGTAAAATTACGCATGACTTTACGAACGACGTGTATATGAAGTGCCAGATAGGACGCCGAAAGTTTTTTTTTCTGATATTTCCAATAACCTCAATTAAATTATGGCAAAAAAAAAAAAATTTGCTTAAAAAATGTCAGTTTTAATAAGAATGTTAATCTACATCTGCACAGTTCAACTTAATAAATAATAATCAATAATAATTGAGCATCGCATTTGGCTTTTCATATACAAGTCGTTCGTAAAGTCATGCGTAACTGTAGGAACTCTTTATGAAACACCCTCCTGGTGTTAAAGGGTTGCCAGGTCGGATGCGAACGTTAATGTGATTGCATTGGATATGTGCGCTAGTGACATGGCGCCTGCCCGGAATAATCCACAGGGAGCAGAGTGTGTGAATCGATCTAGTAGCACGGGAAATAAAAATAAAAGTGCACAGCACTTCAAAAACGTAGCATTTAACGCTATACAGATGTGACTATCATTGTTAGTATTGTCAATACTATGTCATTTGTCTGCTACTTAACCGATACACCGGATTAGATTGTTAGTGATGACATCCGTTTCGTTCAAATTTGGCTAAAGCAGTAACGTTTTTGATGATTATAATCAATGTACGTTGCGCCTTTCACTCCTTTCACATTTTTCTTGCGCGTAACATCTTTATAGGAGGGAATAGTAATGGGCTGGCAAAGCCCATGGGTTTGTATGCTCTCACAAAATAAGGTTCATTCGAGGAAGAAGAAAAAAGAGGACGAGGATGGAAAAATAACAGCCCTGGCGTCAAAAAATCAATCTAAGATGGCTTGTCACCACAGAACTTTTTACACATGAGTTATTTAGAAAATTCCCAAGATGAAGAAATGGTCGGAAGTCCAATATGATGACGCAGGGATGTGTTGTATGAAATATTATTTAAGGTTTTTAAAAAAGAGGCGGAAATGAAATGAATAACGACAAAAAAAATATCATTAATAGGGGGATTCAATTTGGGAAAGGGCCACCAATGAGAAAAATATAACTTAAACAGTAATAAAAACAACAGATGATAGGGAAGCACTGAAACCTAAAAATAACATTAATACAAAAAGTATTAGTTTATGACTAGAAAAAAGGAGTCGCTCTATAAATTCACGCGGGTGAAAAGGTTTGCGAATTTATTTACCCGCAACAAAAAATTTAAAATCTCCCTACCCAAAGGGAGAGAGAGAGAGAGAGAGAGAGAGAGTGAGTAATTCTTTCTTAAAGCTTATAAGTACTAGTTTACAGGAGGAATTAGACCGCCCTGCAAGGTCAATGGACATCAACTCAAAAGCCTCTATACCAGTGTTTCGTAATTTATTAAACTGTTATTGTTTGAAAAGTAACAAATCAATTACAACATGGATTTTGGAACGCGACGGAAAACATAGAAATACCAAGCAGACCACTGCAGATACAAGGCCGATAAAAATGACAACATACATACGTAATACTTGTACACTGTAATATGATTTCATTGATAGGACACATTGTGGCATTTGTATTTTGACAAGATATTATTTACGGTGTTGAATTATCAACATAAAATACTGGATCAATTCGCCTCAGGGATAAAAAGCTAGACAGGTTTGAAGTATGAAGGTCAAAGGAAACAAAATAAAAGGGAAAAGCAAAATATTTATATGTTCATGTAACACATATTCTGGACAAATGCTAAAGAAAACAATTATGGTTAACCAGCACTTATGGCATTAGTTTTGCGTGATGCTGAAAATTTGAATTCTAGAAGTAATCCTAGTTTCTCGTGGTTGTTTTTCTTCCCACATATCACAACATTTGGTTTGGGCAAGATTTACAATTTGTTTGTTGAAAATTAGGATAAAAAAGAAGAAGACAAAGTGGGATGTTACAAAATCTTTTGGTATCATAAAGTCAAACCGATTGGCGCCATATATAAGATTTCAAACTTTACGAAAATAATCGAGCAAAGACAATTCGAGCCGATCCTTTAATCCTCGTGAATCTACATGTATTTATGATCCTTCATATGACAACAAATTCTTGCATGACGTGCATTCAATAATCAATTATTCTGGTCTGACAGAGTCTCTTGTATATATCTCACACGTGAAGATTTTTGTTAAGTATTTCTTACCAAATTTCTTGCTCTAATGATTGTGTTTTTCTTCTCACTTTTACGGAATACTGATCTCACTACTTCCAGGTTATACTTGAGAACATGTCATCATCAAAAGCATTATTATTATTGGTATCTATCATCAATAATTATTCGAAATAAAAAATAAGAACATTACCAACGACACCAAAACATGTTTCTTAAAGTCGTAAACATATATATATATATATATATATATATAAATGATATGGTCAGTTCTACTCTACTAGTGTGAGTGTTTAGGATAAACAAAGAACTGTTCAACTATAAACAGAAATCCGGGTCAAACCTGTCTATAGTGGCCAACTCTCTATAACGGCAACCTGTCTACAATTGCCACTTTGTCTGATTCCTTTGGATTGCCTATATAGAGAAATTTGACTGTATGTATGGTAGCTTTGAAATTAGTTGAAACTGAGCCAAAGAGAATGAGAACCGTAGGAAAGTTCCTGTTGAGATGGATATCAATTTAAACACAATTGCAATCACATAAACACACAATCACAGATGAAAGTATGAGTAATATCTTCAGAAAAGTCTTTAAACTTTCTTCAAACTAGGTATGTGTTGCATTAAATTCATCAATTATTACTGGCGAATGCCATTTCAGTACCCGGCGCCGCTTGCATAGACATAGTGTAGCGGACTACCTTTTTTCTTTTATATTTTTAGCTATATCTTTTTTCATTGTCTCGATGTCACATGATACCCTTTGACCGAAATTCCGTTCAAGAAATATCCTTATCATTCATTTCAGCTATCACATCTCTGGATACTGCAAAATATATGAATGACCTCTTTAAATTATGTCTTTCGCTCCCCAAGCTAATCGAAAATTGCAATAAAATAGCTGTCAATAATATACCTTGCTTAGTTACTTACTTTATGTATACATGTAGTTTTAATTTAATCGGGAGAAGGGGGGGGGTACTTAATGTGCTCCATTTTACTCTCCTATTTATTATTTGCTTATCTTTCTTTTTCATCGTGGTTTTAAAACGTTGCAGCACAACGGCTTCTTGCAATTATTTAGAGGAACCCGCTGTTCCCATAATGTGTTCACAATGTCTGTGCGTGATTATGCACTGCCAGTTAACAGACTTGAAAGAAACAATTACGAATATAATGGCTGCCATCATGTACTTGTTGATTTAATTGTTTTGAAAAAATGTATGTAACTGCATCCAGGGTTTCCTCTGAGTGTTACCGTAATATCTTGAATTAATTCATTTTTAAAGTTGTTACTCTGTATTTCCTGTGCTATATTCCGAAGAAAAACATAAAATGTCCACTTATTTTGAAACTTACTGCCTTTGTAATATCGCAAAGATGTTATCTAAAAATATCTTAAGATATTATAATCATTGCATGCCCAATGCCTTCATCAAATCAAATTATCTAATATTGCGTATTGTTTGTGCCTGTCGTAAAGTGTGGCATATTATTTAATGAAGTGTCTAAAAAAAATAAGAGACAACGCATGCTGAATAATACATAAGCTTTACATTCCCTACCAGTCACCTCCCTGTTTTTCGGTTTGCTTTAATTGAAAAGGGAATCCTTGAAATCATGGCGAAGTTTCTTATGGAGAAAACATCTTAATTGCCTTTAACCAGAAAAAAACCTGAGTCATTATTAACGTCACAGTTACGTAATATTACATGGCAAAAAAGAAATGCGCTCCAGATGTTGTACGGAGTATTTACAAACTTTGTATCATTTCTCGTGATAACTAATGCAACATAGAGAAATAAATATTCTACGTATAGGCAACTTGAGTGTGTTAGATGCACACTACCCAATATAATTTTGAGTGAAATTATTGATGTACATTGTTACAGAACACAATTTTTGTTCATACTAAGTCCTATTTCTACTTCAGTACCAACGACCCCCCCCCCCC
>BEXV01000186.1:318370-330091 GCA_003118195.1 Hemicentrotus pulcherrimus | reverse complement strand
GTCTTTGTCTCCCCCTTCTGTCACTCTTTCTATATATCATGTCTCATTATAAATCTATGTCCCTTTTTTTTCTTTCTTAGATATCTTTCCTAGTGATCAGCTCTTCATCATCTTTGAGTTTGCAGATGGAGGCAAAGACCTTGAGAGCTTTGAGGTACGTTAAATAAATTTACAACACATTCACTCAGCTGACAAGTGGAGTTGAGAACTGCAAGATCCTTAGGAACTTTTAAAGCGGGACTGCACTACTTGTAGCTACTTGCGCCCTCTATATAGCAAACATTGCCTAAGTGGTACCTATTGGTCCCCCATGGTACCATTTTTCTTATGTTAATTGAGAGCTGATTTGATGAGATAACCACCTTCCAGTGACCACGCAGGGTGGTCTAATGATCTAATCCATCCTGGCCAAACTAGTGCAGATAAGCTTTAATTCCAAGTAGTAAACTTTTGTTCTTATTATTGCTTGGCTCACAGCTATGACACTCATTTCTTTGTGTGCCTCAGAATAGCCATTTGAGATTTTCTATGTACTGCAAATGCCTATTTATATATTTTTGCTGTTGTCATTGTTTTCACTTTTGATAAAATGATGGAAACTATAAATGGGAGAGTGTAGATAGGAAATGTACTATAATACAAAATCAATGATAATAGTATGTCTTGTTTACCCAGGCTAGCCTCATCGGTATTTATACTGTTCTCCCGAGGGCCCTGCAGTTATATCATTACCCCTAACTTTAGAGGAGCTACCATAAGGCCCTCAAGCACTGGGTACCCATTTTCTACACCTGAGTGGAGAGTGGCAAATTTAGACTTTTTTATCTACAAATCAGAGGGTCCAAAGCACTGTTATGTCATCTGCTGAATGCCAGAAATGCATTTACTTTGTAAAATGACACGAGTACAATAATGAAAAAAGAAAAAAGAAAAAATCACATTCGTATTGTATAGCAATAATACTATTTTTCTAAGCTCTTCACATTTTTATTATACCCCCTATACCCCATAGATTTCAGCAAACTATGTAATTTTTCATTAGAGCTGCCAAACTGACTTCAATCTGACTTCAATTGGAATCTAAACCAACCAATTCTTGGTCATTGTGTGTTCTGTGATGTTTGGTTTGGTCTAGTTTCGGTTTGGTGATGGTATTGTCAGTGTGCCTGAGGTTAAAGACCAACTTGCCCCATTCTAGATTGGGTGGATGGATATTTATTATGTAATGACCTTTTGCTAAGAGGTTTTTAAGGCAAGGATGAAAAGGCTTCAGTGATTTCCAATGTACACTTTCTTTCCATGACAGTTTGAGAACATCCACCAGGCGGTCAGTGTGATAAGGCAGGTGACTGTAGCACTGGCGGTAGCCGAGCGAGAGCTGGAGTTTGAGCACCGCGACCTGCACTGGGGCAACGTTCTGGTCGGAGCCACCGACGATGATCAGGTGACCTTTATGCTGGATGGTCAGGTGATCGCAGTAGACGCGCATGGTTTACACATCAGCATCATTGATTTCACACTGTCAAGGTTACAGAAAGGCAAGTCAGTCTCTGATTTCTAATCAAACCTCTTTCAGGAAGGTGCGTGTGTCTGTGTGTGTGTATTGGGTTTTTACAGACATGTATCAATCAGATATGATTATTTATGTCTGGGGACCGTTTCGAGCCTGCGTCCTTGGCTGAATAAATTTGTAACTTCTATTGTTAGTTGGATTACAGGCGCATGCCACAACGCCAGATGTCAGGCTATAGCCTTCATTTCAGGCTCTGACACCTCTCCATTTCAGGCTTCATATTGTACAGCACATACGGGGTTCAAATATTCTTGGTCTCTTTCCAGGCTTACTTGGCAAAACCAACTGCTATCCCTGTTATTTATACTGGTTTTTGTAGAGAGTATGGACATTTTAAAGCTCATTTGCATTGGAACTCATTTTGTATATTTGCATCATTATATTATATATTTTTCTCTTGCCTTCAGTCCTGATTTGCCTTAATCCTAATGACCTACATGTTCCATTAAATTTCCACAAAGTAGTAATTTTCAAAAAATTGTTAAGACAGTAGTTTTCCCAATGAGTTGAAAAACAGAAATATTTAACCCTACATTTACATTTAATTTTGCCCTCAGATGACTGCACCGTGTTCTGTGATTTAGCTGAGGATCCTACTCTCTTTACAGGAGAGGGCGACAAACAGTTTGATGTTTATCGGTCAATGAAAGAACACAACAAGTAAGTTCTACTGTCATCTTTGTTGGTGATTTGCTCCTGCAACAGTTCCTCCAGGGGCCTGTTTCACAAAGCCTTTATCAATGACAAATGACAACAACCATTGACAAATCTGCTGATAACCAATCAGAGGCAAGGATTTCAGTAGCTTATAAAAAAAACTGTCATTTGTCGCTGAGTGATTATCAAGATTATACTTATTTATTTCTCTATCTATTTATTTGTTGTTTAAAAAAAAAAAATTTAGTCGGTTTGTTAGTTCTTTATGTATGAATTCATGTTCATGTATCTATTAACTTTACTACCGGTATTTGTTTCTTTCTTTCTTTATTCATTCATATTTCACATTAATATTCTTCATTTTATTTGGTATTTTTGCTTGTCTTCATGTTAAATCTCAATCTCCACTTTTCAGCAACCAATGGGAGGGTTTCCAACCCAAGACCAATGTCTTCTGGATAGAATACCTCCTGGATAAGATCATCTGGGAGAAGAAGTACCCCACCGACTGGAGCCAAAGGAAGGTCCTAGGCCAGCTTAAGACCCTGGCCAGAGAGATCCAGCAATATGCCAGTGCAGAGGATGTATTTAAGAACAGCTATCTGCTGAGTATAGGGTGAACGTCAGCGCTAGACCAGGCCCTAAGTTTAGACCTTCGTCATGAAGACCAAGCAGTATTCTAGTGCAAATGTAAGAACACGGTACTGCTTAGATAAGATGATCGTTTTCACTGAACACGGCCCTAACTAGGCCAGACCCAAGTCTAGACCTTTGTCAGGGAGATGCAGGAATATTCCAGTGCAAACAATATATTGAAGAGAACTCTTGATTATGGGGTGTCCACGAGTACTAGACCAGACCCCAAGTATAGATCTGTGTCTTGGAGATCCAACAGTCTTCCTGTCCCAACGATGAACTTTGGAACAGTATATTATCTCAATACCACATTTTAAGAGGCTATTGCACTCAACATTGCAGGGATTTGTACAGTGAAAAAAAAAAGAAATTTTAAAACTAAAACTCGCCTAAAGTATGGTGGCAAAATATTCATTATTAGCAAAATTACAGTCATTTTTCTTTTCATAATTTGAACTGAAGCTGGCAGTGTTTTATTAATCCCATATTTTGTGTACAACATGAGGTCTTCAATTTTGACGCATAGAGAGAACACCATAGAGTCTTTTGATCTGAAATTTTGCACTTACATGTACTTTAATCTTGCTCCTACAGATCAATCGTAACAGAACTTTCTTTATCATATATAACTCATAACAGAGATCAGGTCCCTGTTTCATAAAATTTGTTATCAATACAAAGTTACAGTAACTGTTATAAGCTCCTGAAATCGTTTCATTTGATTGGCCGAGAGCAAATTTGGAATAGATAGTTAGCATTTGTTATTGATAGCAAGTTTTAAGAAACAGGCACTATGAACATGACGGACAAAATATACAGTTCCTCAGGTAGACAAAGGAACATCCCTTCACTGCTATTATGTAGAAATGTGTGGAACAGGTGAATATGCATGTGACACCTGTTCTACACATTTTTACATAATAGCAGTGAAGGGATGTTCTTTTGTCTTCCACGGCAATTGCTGAGAGTAGAATGAGGAACTGTCCTCTTTCTTTGTCCGTCATGTCCATAGTGTTACTTCCTGCCGATGCATGTATCGTCGAGTGCAATCTATAATATTTCTAATTGTAGTCAACATGGGCAGTTGAGTACGTTGACACACATGATCAGTTGGCGTTCGTCGTGCTCTGGTCCACTCAATCTAAAAGTCCCTAATGCTGACTGCTGAGTACTAGTCGTGCCTTATGATGTGTTAAAGTTTTAAAGCCACATTGTCCTACTTGTAGTTTCTTGCTCCCTCTATATAAAAAAAACAATGCCTAATCGGTGATCATTGGTCCCCCATGATCATCTTTTTCTTATGTTATTTGAGAGCTGAGTTGATGAGATAATCACCTGTCCAGTGACCTTGCAGGGTAATCTAATCCCTCCTATAAACTAGTACAGGTAAGCTTTAAGGGGATGGTGAAGGGGAAGGGGTATTTGTGTTCCTTTCCATTATGCTTTGCTTGCAACATGTGGCAAACTTTATATTTTTTAAAGTGTACCTTGTGTTATTGGTAAATCTTATTCCCTTCTTACTTTTTGTTTGTTGTTAATCCACATAGATATGTGCAATTTATGATCTCCATTAGAATTAAGTAAGAGATGCTCATTTTAATCTGTTGAAGATAAAATACTGATGTCCGACCCATCGGCATTGTATAGAAATGTCTTCAACTTTGAAAATATTCTCCATTTTTTTCTGGATTCACTTTTTAAAGTTTTATATTATTCAAATGTAACAGTAGGGGAATGTTTTTGTGTTTTATGTAACTATGCAAAATGAAATTATGCTTTTAAACAAACTTGATGTGCCTTCATGATTGTATTGAGAAAAAGACTTTTGCACCATTTTTGTTCAAATGCATCTTCTTCTTCTTCTTGTGCTTTTTCTTTGAAAATTCCAAAGATCAGTGAGAATACCACAAATAGCTGTGGTCTTGCATGAATTGTGCAAAAATAAAACAATTGAGCTTATGTGTCAAGCAGAGCAGAGAGAGGCATGCTTGGAGTATAAGTTATGTAGGAAAATTAAGACAAATGCAGTGTATGATATTTCTTCTGTCCACCAAGCTGTTACATCTTTAAAAAAAAATTGATTGTTTCCTTAACTACCATTGGACAGTCAAACCTGCTTTAGTGGCCACCTGTCTACAAAAACCACATTTTTTTCTCCTTTGAAAATGGTTTCTTATTGAAACATGTACTGAAGGAACCTGTCTACAAAGACCACTTTTTGTGTTTCCCTTGGGCGGTCCTTATAGACGGGTTTGACTATAGTTATCTGTCACATGTGAAGATGTGTATTATGTGAGTGCTTATAATTAGGCTCACATATTTTTCGGAGACCATTTTTGATATACTTTTTGACAATTTATGGACCTATATTATAGCTATTTATTTAATGGATCCTTGACAAAACACATCTCTTTGATGAGCTGAAAGAAACAAAAGGTTTAGGAAGAGGTATTGTATATCTTACTTATTTATAATGCATAATTGCATATGACATGAATGAATAATCATGGCAAAGAGTCTATAATGTAAGGATGTTGCAACATATACATTTGCAACTAAATTCTGTCTATATCTTGTTAACGATATAATAAGACTTTGTCCATTTATATAGCGCAGCTACATGTTCTGCCTAAGTGAATACATTCTACTGCGCTTTTAAAAAGTATCACATTTCTAATTTGAAGCTGAGCCGCCTTGATAAGGCTCTATAAAACCATTCAAGGAATTTCGTCCTCCCATGTACCTTCACTTCACCTGGGTGGAGAGTGGCAAATGTAGATTAATGTCTTGCCAAAGGACATTAGTGCCACAGCAGGACTGGGCCCGCCAACCATGACCACGCCACCTTTATGTTAGGGACAGGATTGCATTTGATTTTTAAAAGCTAGAATAAGGGAAGATTGGGTATAGGCCATAGGGTCTGTATAGTCCTGGCTTGAAGTTGAACCCCTCAAAAATCAGTCGGTAACTGTAAAGGATAACTGTCGTATGAGCATGTGTCATATAAAGGTTTTTTTTAATCGAATCAAACTGATTATTTCTTGATATCATGGAAGCATTTTACTGTATTTTTTTATCATGAATATTTATCATAACTATGTAAATTTGTGCTTAGATAGCCACGGGGAAAACAACCACTTGTATGTAAATAATGTATATTTTATACCATTGTAAGTAATAGAAATTATAAACTTGTTATGATACACTGCAGTGTATACTTGTCAATGTGTCATTGATGGTGATAATGACGATGCCAAGTGTCGTATATTTAACTATATATATTATTTCACCGTTGAGGACATTATGATAATTCAACGTTTGTACAATGCCGTTCCTCATACACCTGGAATAAAGTAACAATACACATCATACTTTCTGCTGTTTTGTATATTTATTTGATGTTTCTTCCACTGGTCAAACACAACACTAAGGATAAAAGGTGCCAATAAATATTTTTACTGCGACCCAACTGTTAATGCTACGGTTGAAAAAGTATATTGTTGGGCTGTAACAATCTTATTATTAGCAAATATTGGTAGCAATATGACTTGAGATAGTTGTCCAAACACTAAAAGTGTCCTTGGGAGATTATATAAAAGCAATTGACAACTTGGATGTGATGTTTCGAGTGCTCACAGATTAACCCTAATCCCATGAGATAAAAGCGAATGGATAAACTAATCCACTTTTCGTATTTTGATGAAACAAGTGTCCTTTAGCTAGCGTAATCATTATCGAGAGTAGATAGGCCCAATATTGCGTAAGCATGTAAAAGCAAATAGTTTTTATTGAATGAGGCTGGGGTATTTTGAGGGTTTCCAATATGGGGGGGGGGGGGGGGGCATTATGGCCCCCCCCCTAGATCTTTGGCGATGTGAAGATGAAAATTGGTACACATATCGAATAAAGTATAATAAACATCATGACAATATTCTTTCAATTATGTGTATTTTTTTTTTAATTAATTGATTTCTTATGTGATATGCAATTTTTGTAATATTTTCGCAATATTCTCAAAACATACCTATTTTGCAGTTTTACAGTGTAAAATGGTTAGAAAATTATTTTTTTGATATATTTCAATACTGAAACAGATTAATTGTCATATAATATACATGTTTTTCAATTTTTTTTTGTATTTCATTGTTTTTTTCTTTTTTTTCTTTTTTTTAATAATTTACTTTTCTGTTATTGGATGAACCTAAGATATGTGCTACTGTCTCAAATTGTGGAATAGACGTGTGTTCCTTCTCTCCTCTTTCCTTTTCTTCTCTGCAAGTCACACTCTTTTTTTATTTATTATATTTTTTATCGCTACTTTGCTTATTTCTGTAGACCTCCTGCATCTCATGTATGTTAATTATGCATTCAATATATTTTCTTAATTTCGTTTATTATCTGTATAAAATTATACACACTTAAAATATTGAATCAAACCATATTATGTTCATGAAAATGTAGTTTGATGAAAAAAGGAAAAAAGATGCAGAAACCAATAAATCAAATCAAATCAAATCAAACAAAGATCAATTGATTACGAAATGATCATTGATTCTTCCACACGAGTAAATAGGGAAAATGCACATTTTGATTGACATGTAATCAATAATTGTAATTTGACATCCTACCGTAGGTCATATTAATTGCACAAATTTGATATCAAAATATGCAGGGGACACGAGAGAAAAAAAAGTCGTGAAACATGAATCCGGAAATTTTAGCGCAGCGCGAAAAATTATCATTAGGATTAAGCCCTTCGCCTTCCCTAAATGAATTGGCCCTTGATTCTCAATCAATCATATTTAAAGCTTACCATGTTTACGGGAGAGAAAAATTGTAGAGAGCAATGCCATATGACTGACGGTGCTTCGTATCAAATTCCACGATATTATTTGCAATTGTAGGATATATAGATAGTAAATAGAAAGTAAGAGAGAAGAGAGAATTAAAACCACAAATGTAGCTTGTATTACAACAAAATGAGATTAAAGCTACTGTTCAAGTTTTTGTTTGTTAAAACTTTTATTATGAAATTATATGAGATTAAAAGTGATGAAGTGCACGATAACAAATTTTAAAGAATATTTATAAATATTCATGAAAACAAATTTATAAAAAAAAAAAAACCTTTTATTTTTGCTGTCACGGTGACAATTTCAAGATTATTCATACCGCCTGATGAATCTAGGAATATAAATACGATTTATAACTTTATCGTTACTATTTTTACACGGTTGTGTTAACATTAATTTTTTAGAGATTATTAAGACGGTCTACCCCATTTTGTAAAGATGATTTTTATGTCCACTCCTGAAAATGGCTAACTGCTTATATCTTGATACTCTTTATGAGTTTAGTCTTCCATCCCAATTGTATAGAATATATTTCGACTAATTTCAGTCACGAATACTCCAAAATGCATTTTATCTTGAAATTTCTTATTTGATTTTCTATGCTCTGATGGCTTATTTAGGCCATCCTTTGACATCATTCATCCGATAATCATTATATTACCCCCCAAAAAACAACAACAACAACAACAAACAAACAAACAAACAAACAAAACAAAACATTAAAGATGAAGATTCACTCACAACATCCTGAAAGGCACGATAATATGAAAGAACTAAAGTGACACATTTGTATAGTTACCTGTATTTCTTGCTAGCAAGGAAAAGACCAATACTACCATCATCATCGATTTCCTCTTGAGACGCTGATTACTAGTCATTTTCTCTTTGTTTTATATCGACAACATCAAATTGCTGAACTCAATGCATTTATCTAGACAGGTAGAAATTGCGAATATGTGCAAGTTGTAGCAAAAATCTGTTTGATTCCGGAAGTTGGCATCGTCATGAAAACTAAACTGGTCACACCCAATATTTGCCTCCAAATGATGATGATCAGAGCGAAGAAGATTACTTTTAATTTCAATGCCAGGCCCTCGATAGTGGAGAACAGAGGACTTATATAGACAAATCTATTTAGATATTGTCGAGAAGGTATCATACTGAAATGGGTGACAATTTATTTTTGATCTCCAACGAAAACTCCGCCTCCTTTTTTACCAATAACATTGTAAAAACCGGGATGGTAATTCGAATGCAATTTGATTTGGCATTAATTTTGAATTATTTTGTAATACACACAAAAGACTAATGAATACTTATTCGTACGTACCTACCAACCTTGAAAGTTCTTTGTCTCTTTGTCTCCCCCGGATGATGTCGCATAAAGGACTTTTAGAACAAGAACAAAACAGCACTGCATCCACCAAATCTGTTAATTCTAGACAAAATTCTAATCAAATCGAGTTTACGCCATCGGTAAGCCAAAACCTTTCAAACGATTCTAGTGATTGTCTACAATTGTATAATACGGATAGATACCTTATTATACATGGTAATCAACATGCTTTGATTAGTATTATTCACATCAGATTATTTTTGAGAATTCATCAATTTTTAATTTCAATATATTTCATCTTGGTTGAGGACAGAATTGGAAGGTGGCACTTTGTGCTGATATGGGTTCAGTGACGTGGGAATCCATTTTATCCTTCATTGCCTATAAATTGTAATATCATTAATTTCTGATCTGCACATCTTTCATGCTTCTTTCAAAAATAGATTGTATTTACAGACAATACCATGGTGCATGGTTGTGTATATACCGTCTAATGGCAAAATAGTATCAAAACCTCTTCATTTCATTAGATTCAATTAATAAGAATAATGATAAGGACATCATTCGGAGAGAAAATCAATGATTTAATTTGGATTATTTGTTCCTTTATGGTATGTTCAGGTTGGAGATGCCTCAATTTCAAATAGACTCATAATACTATATTATATAAGCATCCTTCCTGCTGGAGAAATGAGCTAGAACTAACTTTATTTTATGTGTCATTTTCACCTGGCATTTTACCATCTCTGTAATAGGCCATTTTCGTAATGTAACCAAATTTAATGTATTGGCCTTTGTGAAGTGCCTCAATACAGATTATTATTTCATTCACCTGATAAGAATAATAGAATTTCAATTGACAGATTTCGAACTGCATAAAGTAGTTGTTGCCTGGTTGGATAAACGTGGCTTGACCTACCTAGCAACACTTAATATATGCAGTTTGCATTCTGACTATTGAAATACTATTAATCTTATCCGGTGAATAAAATAATTTGTATTGAAGCACTTCACAAAGACTTATGTATTACATTTTGTTACATGACGGAAATGGCCTATTCCATGACCTGCACCCGAGTTCTTTTTTCGCATTCCGCGGAGCAATGCAGTTTATCTTTCATACTTACTGTATGTCCTCATTGCGTGACCTGAAGGACAGTAGCCAATCATAGGGCATCCATCGTTGTCTTTTGCCATTGAGTAAAATCCTGACCTGTTTCGATCGTTGGCTTGTTGTGGAGGCGAGTTATTGTTTGCTCTGGAAGCGGGTCAACTGTAGAAGTACCAAAAAAGAACGAGGAAAACAAATGTCTCATAAATTCCAGGTTTTGAAAGAAATCTTAAAAGTACATCCATTACCACATTACTCAAGACTTCACGTTAGTCGTAAATAAAACGATGTCGTTCACATAAACACATACAAAAATCCAGGGCAATTATTAAACGTATACATGTTATATGATATCTGATATAATCATATAGGACAAAACATTTGATATAAGACCCGATTAAGACATAACTGTGAATAGGTTGATATCTAATTTAGAAAAATAAAATTCGCATTTCGTCATGATGAATTATGTAATCATAGCAAGTTTCAATTCAAGGCAAAACCATGCCATGACCAACATTGAACCTGTATAATGCTTTGAATTTGGTTCTTCTTCAGTGTTGATCAAAATACAATCTCGCTTTGTAGCGGATATATCACATCACGTCAAGCTGTTTTATTTTATATTCGCGTACAGAAACGCTGTTTCTGAGAAGCAAAATTTGATAAACGCACCTAATGTGTCATTGATGGTGATAATGGTGATATTTAGGATTTTGATTATGATGAATGACGATGATAATGCTGATTGAGAATTACGATCATGATTATCATTATAAGGGTCAACAAAATATGGATACTAATGGGTAATAAAAAGGCAGCAATGATGATGATGATAAGTATTGTCATGGTTATGATGACTGTGGTGATCAAAATATGGATGATAAAGGTGCAGGGGTTTGTGATGGTGTTGATGATAATGAATCATATAACACCATTACCATCATACCATTGTCATCATCAGCATTTGATTCTGATGATGATAATACAAATCAATGCAAATTAGTCGACATAATGAACCCTTTGAACTTGTGCTGTAGCTCAGATCTGTCATTTTGATGATACAGGCAAACTTTAATGTGTATCTGTCTCGTAAGTGCCAGGGCGCGCTCTACGGCTCAAATTTAAAAGTCAGTCTCGGCCATGTTAGTAGTATATATCTCTATGGTCTCGGCGATCATTCTTCATCTATATAACCATAGTATTAGTAACTTGCAGATGTCAGTGCTTTCGAACAGATGATTAGTAGCCATTCTGAGTTGTGTTTAACATTAGACGTTGTGACAACTTCAGTAAATAATGATGGACAATATTTCGTTTGATAAGGTGTTGATGACATGGCCCCTTCTCATAAAGAGTCGCAAGTGATCGGATCCGAATCAATCGCAAGTTTTGCAATCCTGTATCTCTTATGTGCAAAGTTGTAATTAGATGCAACTTTTTATAAGATGGGGCCCAGATAAGTACTATTATAGCGACAATGTGTATTAGTGGAAATTTAGTATCTTGGTAGCATCGTAGCCGGTGTGGGGATGGGGGATGGAGTGAGGGGGGG
>BEXV01000186.1:304697-315220 GCA_003118195.1 Hemicentrotus pulcherrimus | reverse complement strand
TAAGATCTATTTAACTTCATTATTTGTAGCCTATGAAAGCTGGCACTTTATCACAAATTGTACTTGCATTTCTAATCTTTAAGGGCTTTATTGGTGTACTGATAGTGACATATGAACTTGTAAATGTCCAAATATTATAAGCCAGTATTGCCTGATGTAGGGCACGGGGGAAGATCAGCTGCATTTAGAATTAAATTGGCCAGGGGTTAGTATGTGAAAAGCGATCAATATCACTCCTTCAAGATCCACTGTCCAGGATAATACAAACAAAAGACCGACAAGATACCAAGATAAAGTGATCCATGAGCCCAATTACAGTTGAAGATATATCAGTTCTTGTTTACCCCCAAATCCTGTGTCCTTGGCTTCAATGTTTAATGGTTTAACATCAGCCATTTGCAATGATCCTAATAACTGTAAAGTTTAATCCCTGTGGCAGATCATGTCTGTCAGTTTGATCTTAACCCTTTCCTGCTTGCCTCGGCAGAGAAACTGCACCCAAGAATGTTAGCATTGAATGAACTATAATTGAACATAGCCAGTAATTTTCTTCCTGAAATTGTCACAGATGCCTTCAATTTTGATGTTTGTTGCTAGGTTATTTGTTGCCATTGATGATATTTATACCTAATTTAACCATTTCCCTGATTTAACTGTGACACAAAGTATTAAAAGTGGTAATTAACCCTCACAGATTTAAGGTCCTATTTATGACAACTGTTCAAAAAGTTGGTATCACAGATGGGGCTAAAGAATTTGCACCACATGAGCATGGTACACACAAATTATATAAAATTAAAAAAGGGCTGGGGCACAACAATTGTATTTAATTGTACAACCGATATGCCTACACAGCTCAATGCAGCACTGGTAAGCTTTTTATGAGATGTACAGTGTAATCAAGATAGAAAACAAAATTCCTATTAATTAAAAATTTATCAGTTTGACATTTTGGCAAATATCATATTTTGAAGAGCTGTATACCAAAGCCCCTGATTGGCATGTTTTCTATTTACTCAAGACTACTGGTACAAAGGTTGCCCCTTCTGTTACAAAATGGATTTATAATGCATTTATAAATGAGTATCTTGAAAGATCTGTTTGAGATGCCGCAATGAAACCGCCAACATACTCCAATGTACAATTCCTGTACATACCGTACGTACAGTCTACTTTTGTTTTCGGATTTGTATTGGATTAAACTCATGCTTTCGGCAAGTGAAACATTGAAAGATCTGTTCAAGAAGGGGCAGATGTACATTGTACATACCGGTACGTAAAACATATGACAGGGTGTCTACTTGTATGGAGTTGTATTACATGTAGATGATTACATGCTTTTGGCAAGTGAAATATTGAAAGACCTGTTTGAGAACTGGCAGATGTACATACTTGACAGTTGTATGTAAAACCTATGACAGAGTGTCTACTTGTATGAGGTTGCATTGGATAAATTCATGCGATGCTCATGGCATGAGGTAATTACAGGCTGTAGCAAAGCATGCTGAGCAGCTTGAGGAGCAAACACAGTCCGTGAAAACATTTCTGAAAGGAGAGAAAAGGAGAAGTTGTAATGACAACCTGGTCTGTTAGTGCTTCCAAGGTCAAGTCCATGCCTATAGAACGATGTAAGTACCGGTAGACAATTTTAACACTGGATAGTTGCCTGGGTCTAATGTGGTCTCCTCCATAGAAACTTAGACCACCTTTCTATAAAGACCTTAAAAGGGCGTCACTAGCAGTCCACGCAAATCTAAAGTCCCTATTGTTTCTCATTGAAATATATGTATTAGGGCAAGTCAAAGATACATGAACTTGTTCCATACATTACCACACGGTACTGTATGTATCATCCACCTGTCTTTAATGGCCACCTTTCTTGTCTCCTTGTAGACAGGTTTCACTGTATATTTGCATAGCATACTACTCTTACATGTATCATACATGTGTAGGTATGAAACAATGCTTTCAATAATTAACCCATTGAAACTGAGCCCAAGATCACTTTGTATGACACCCTCTCTAATGAAACAAATAATGAAACCATCAGAAAATGTTTATTATTCAATTCTCTAATGCTTGTGTCTGCTGATAGCATGCTATACCTGCAGCTTTCATGATTTGCAGGATTGGAAGGTTACTCTAACGTATGCATTAATTCTCCCCTTGATCTACAAAACACAACTTTCAAGCCATGGAGGATAAATAATTTATGAAGGGATATCGTGTTGCCATGACAATGAATGAGGCTATTGACATTAAGTTCAATCAACCTTATTGCATGATCGGTAAGCAAGGAGAGAAGAGTCTGTTATTAATGGTTCAGTAAATGATTGCCTACTCACAATATGGCAATTGTTCCATAAATGGACATTGGGCATCTTGTAGAGCTGTGTGTTTTTTTATTTTTTTTTCCTCTTCATTTCTGTGCATTAGGCAAAGCAGTACTTAGCACAGAGAATTGCTGGATGGTTTGAACTTGTAGGTGGAAGTAGACATGAATGCATGATTCAATCAATATTCTCTAGTATTAGTATAGTTTGGAGGGGATTATGATGAATCTTTTGTTTTGAACCAAAAGGGAATTATTTCTATATGAAATTATATTTCTCACTTTCTCAGTGTCTTTTGGGCTCTCACATGTTTTTAGTTGGTGGCTGCTACTAATCAAGGATGATTATCTATTGTTCTTGATAATTTCAGCAAACTGAAATGATGCTAATATATTGCAAGTCATTTTGCTTTCATAAGTTAAAGCCAACTGTCTTGGCAAACAAGTAGTAATAGATATGAGCATCATTTTCTTGATGGAATATTACTTGATGCTCTCTATTCAATATATTTCATCATACTGCTTAGTCATTAGAGTATGACAGTATGAAATTTCGTAATACCGGTAGTTTTATTTTTTGGGGGGTNATATCTAAAGACGCAAAAAGGTGCGTTTTGAAT
Source organism: Hemicentrotus pulcherrimus (assembly GCA_003118195.1). Taxonomy (NCBI): domain Eukaryota; kingdom Metazoa; phylum Echinodermata; class Echinoidea; order Camarodonta; family Strongylocentrotidae; genus Hemicentrotus; species Hemicentrotus pulcherrimus. The sequence goes on along the minus strand of BEXV01000186.1, from coordinate 312,268 downwards.
GTGACATACAGCCAGAATCACGTTTCTGAGTGTAGATAAACGCAAAGCAGTTTTGTACCTCACATACAGATCGCGATTCCCAGGCTAGTTTCCGGTTCGGAGAAATAGCGCGCGCCATGTGCTGAGCTTGAGCTGAGTGTTGTTATTACTCGTCCATAGTACTCGTCCATGGTTGATTGTTTTTAGCATGCATGCATTGATTTTTGCATTGTTCACCGTGCGTTACGGTATACGCATTCGACGAATTACGTCCTTTTACTTTTGTATTGTCATCGCGTGCGCATGTTATTTATCAAGATCGACAACATTTCGTAATTTGTTATCCTTAGTTTATACCTTTACCATATTGTAAATATGTCTGCGAATGTAAAGGCAAAAGGTTCCAACTGGGATGCCGAAGAGCTAAGGTGTTTGCTGCTGATGTGGGCAGATCCTGATATTCAAGAGTCCCTTAAATCGAAAGTTCGAAACAAACCGATATTCGCAAGACTGGCGATTGACGTTTCTAAGGCTGGCTACCCTCCCCGAGATGGTAATGCGTGCCGGGATAAGATTAACCGGGTGAGGAAACAATACCGTGACATACGTGATCAGACGAGGAAGTCGGGCCAAGGAACAGAAGACGACATCCCTTTCTGGTTTGATATCATCGAAACCATCATGGGCGACAAGCCAGCAACGTGCCCGGTGGCGACACTGGACACTGGGAGAGCATCTTCGGTTTCGTCGGAGGACGAGGACCCAATTATTCCACCAGCAGCAGCTGCAAAGCCTGCAGCTGCAGGACCCTCCACATCGGGCTCTGGCCCAGGCTCTGATGAGGCCCCATTCGCAGTGGATATCGAAGACTCAGGTATTCTAGATCTAGAATAATTACCGTAGGTCTAGTCTACATAACTCAAAATGCACAAAATTTACTGCTTTGTAGTGTAGACTTTCTAGGCCTAAATAATTCATGGAAAATTTTGACAAATGTCAGTCATTGTACTAGCCCTAGTAATTCCACTTCCAGATGAAATTTTATCAGAACTGGAAGGAGGAGAAAAATTTGTTTAACTAGAGTAGGCTTACGAATATTCAATGCTAAGAAAATACTCTTCATGCACCGGATTTTGGGTTCATAATCGTTGGAGACCCTTGTTCCAAATGTTAACTGCTTTCGTGCTAGGCTCTTGAAGGGTACATTTAGAACGGCAAATGTTAGAGGGAATGATTAATAAAAAAGTTATCGATTTGCATGGAATAATTGCAATTGGGGAATTGTAGAAGATTCATGAAATATAAATTTAAGATGGTAATAAACAAAAATTCTTTGTCCTATCCTGTGTTTTTGGATTGGCATGCAAATTTACACCATAATTTAGACAGCAGAATGGTGCATTAATCATAATTTTCTCAAATGTGTATGTGCCCCATATGCCAGCTGATGAATAAACAAAAAAATTAATTATTTGATTGTCAATGTTTTTTTTTTACTAACAGATGACAAACCTGATGAGAGTTATGAGCGCATCTCTGATGATGACGATGATGACGACGTGATGATGCCTGTTCACTATCCTGGTAATATTCTTTTATTGTTTATCTCATTGCCCTTTCTCCAATTTCACTTTAGTGGCACTGACACAGCAGTGACATTCAAGAAGGGATCCAAGTGCACATGTCTTGAGGATTATTGATTGTGGTATTATTCAGTAGCCTATGGGGTCTGTCTTGTGGTGTGTGAGTTGTGTGAAATTTTGGATAATTGTAATTGACTCTTCAAAAATCAACCTTCAATTAATTCTAACATGTAATTATAGGGCAGAATGATGTGCGGTAACTGCGGTGGTATAGTAGTATTTGCTCTGTTTTCATGACTTTAAAATATCAAGGAAAACAAATATAATGTTACTGATATATATTTTGGACATATTTGCTACTAATAACTAAATATCCAAATCCTGGTGTCACTTGATGCTAAATTTTAATTACTGAAAGCTATTGTAATTACAGGTATAATCCTGAGTTAATTACATTTTGGAAGGTGTGATCTCTGCTATGAATCAGCGAGAATATATGTAGATTGAAATTTATTGCAACTGTTTGTATTTGCCTCTTTTTTTTCAGTTGCCGGAGATGATGACACAACAGAGAATGATCAAAAACCAGAGACGATTGGCAAAGGTATTTTAAGATAATTTTGAGACAGTTTCAGTTTATCACAATTGAATTGAAAGATATAGTCATAGGACTATTTTGCAAGCATATAATACATTTCTGGACTAATTATTATATTGGGAGTACCTAATTAAGATAATTGAAAATCACTACTGAAGCAAGTTAGCAATGTTTTTATTGATAGATTTTTATAAAGATTAGTTTTTCATCCGTAATGCAATACATTTCTTTTTTAAGTATCAATAAAAACTGTGTTGAAAAATATGTTGCCAATTTGAATCATAAAGCAAAGATTTCATGGATCCTGAAAATAAATCTTTGCCATCATTCGCATCAAGTGGTAATAACTGCATGATATTGCTGTAGTAATACCTGTTAATCCATGAATCTTTTTGCTTTCCCCTCTTATTTTTATGTATTAGATAAGAAAGGCAAAAAACCACTAAAGAGGAGGGCAGGCAAGGAGGCAAAACAAAAACATTTGGTGGCAGAGCTTAAGGCATCTACCAAGGAAGTGAAGGATGAGATGGAGGCTATAGAGAAAAGGCAGAGGGTGAGCGATGAGCAGGAGAGGCAGGAGAGGGAGAGAGAATCGGAGAGGAACAAGGAGACAGAAGAGCGGTGGAGGCGTGAGGATAGAGAGCAAGCAGAGAGACTCCATAGGGAAGACAGAGACTTCAAAATGGCCATGATGGCCATGATGGAGCGACAAACTGCACTAATGGCCACAATGATGGGTCAGCCCATAGCACCACCGCATGCTCCCTTCATTCCCCACCAGGCACCTCCACACCAGGCACCCCACCACCAGGCACCACACCACCAGGCACCGCACCACCAGGCATCGCACCACCAGGCACCGCACCACCAGGCACCGCACCACCAGGCAACCAGCGACTCAGAAAAAGACTATTTTCAGTTGTAGCTGAAAACGTTGAGCTAGGCTCTTTGTAAATATTGTTAATTGTTCTGGTAGTACTTATATATCCCAATGTCTGCATGCCTTTTACGTACACCATTTGTTATTAATTTGTTTACATGTTTATTTGATAAGTAGAGTAGAGTATATTGTGTATATCATTAGCTAAAACTTCTCTTTTTATATTAATTTTCCTTTTTTACAGCAGTGTAGTAGTGTAAAGTAGTGTAAAGCTAGAATTTACTTATTTCATGTTTGTATTCAGAGAGCCTTCACTCAATTTTACTTGCCTACTCTCAGAAATCTTGTAAAATGTACAACGCAATAGAGCCAATACAAAGAACATTATTGATATTCATGTTTACTCATGGAGGTTTCATTACTGTTTTTTAGTTAAATTCATTACCAGTACTACTTTCATATCTGTACTTTCATGTAACATAATATTAAGTACCCATCTGCTTTATATAGTAATGAAGGAGAACATGAGTGAACAATTGGATCTTTGCCAAGCTAGTGAAGTCACTACTGCAAATGTGATGTAATTGATATTAGTTTGTCGAAATCTTTTGTGCCTTTTAAATTTTAAGTAATATGCATGCTGTACATAGATTTTTAAAATTCTCATATTTTGTGCGAGAAAGATGTATTCAGGAGAAATGTATCAGGAAAACGAGAAAGCAGTATTCAGAGTTATTGTTGGTTACCTTATACACGCCACATATAACAGTAGCAGTTTATCATTATACTCGGACAAAAAAATGCAATACTTCCTTTCATTCACTGTGTGTGCATCGATACTTTGCCAAATACTTTGCCAATCCATCCAGTATATGTATTCAGGTCCTTGCCGTGTATTTATTTAAACTTCAGCCACCTTCGTGGTATGTGTTTATCGTTTTTAAATAAAGTTTATTTTACAAATACATTGCCATCTGTAAATTCATCCAAGTATTATCCGTGTAAAAATATAAGATTTGCTTAGTGATCAAGACTATGATGGGAAGGGAGTGATTCGTAAAACTAATACAAAAAATGGATAATTATCTTGTGGATACTAATAATGGGCGATTTATTCAGAATATCATGATTAATGAACAATGTAAAGAGCATTACACACAACAATATCTGAGTAGAAAATTAGTAACATTATCAGATGGTATAAAGGCATAGATTAACAGATGATCAGATTGACAGAGGGGAGAGAGAAAAAAAGGTGAGAGTGGGAGAGAAGGTGGAGAGATAATAAGGAAGATATAGAAAGGGAGTGGGAAAGATGAAGATAAAGAAAGAGAGAGGATAAGAGTAGTGAGAGGATAAGAGTAGTGGTATGTGAGAGGAGAGTATCTCAAGCAGCTTCATAATAGCAAGAGTAAAAGAGGTGGTTTAAAATATACCGGTAGGCAAAGGAACAACCAAAAAATGGAAGGGAAGCACTAAGAATCGGGAGTGGAAAAAACAACAGAATTAAGGCTTTACATTTAGGTACCCGTATGTGTTTTTTAATACTAAATCATTAGATGAGAGCAGAACCAGGTACAATCATATAATATTGAAATGGGAGTAACAATCCATCTTGCAAAAGGATAAATTTTTTAAAAATTAAATGAATTTTAGCTATACATACTCCACAAATAAATGGATTATAATATGTTGAACTAGGAGAGAGGGAGAGAGAGGAATAAGACGTAAAAAGTAGTATTTAAGAGAAGGAATATCTGAAGGAGGGAATGAGTAGTATAGTAAAAGAGTATATTGGAAGAAGGTGAAAGAGAAAGTCCAACTTCATCAATTTTCAAATCTAAGGCATGTGCATACTAAACATCATCCCCCTCTAATTACATTGATCTCAGTATTCACAGATATCCACATACATGGTATCATTATTGAATTTTAACGACACAAATTCATCAAAGGCAATCATATGATTAGTATCATCAGTCTTTGTAGACCTTTCATTTTTCATGAGGTATTGTTCAGTACCCGGGACATGTACGTCGATCAAGAAAGAGATTGGGCCTTGTCTGCACCTTTCTGTCCTATAGTGCATTGGTAATGAAGTTTATAATTATGTAGTGATTCATTACTGACAGTCAACAGTGATCGCCACACTAATCACAAACTTGTTCTTCACTGATAAGAAGCCCATTCATAAAACAATGTGTTACATCCAAACAATTTATTCACACACAGAATTGTCAAGCCTAATTCACCATCATTCGATGGAAGCTGTCATTGATTTACAATAATGAAACTTAAGTGGTCTGCCTACGATGTGTACCTTCCCTAATAACAGACGAACAGATTACCCATGTAACACGTGATATACACTCATGGAACTAATCTTTTTAAGGTATTTACATTTGCTAAATCATTTCCATTGGTATATCACATGAACAAAAGGAACTGAAATTTTTCCTACATGTTAACTACTCCGGACACCAAAAGAGGGCAGGCATATTTTGGTTCAGAATCCTATAAAATTAATCCAATGTCATTATTTTTCTCCTATGTCTGCAAGGTGTGTAGATTCTTGCCAGAATAGCATTTACAAACACTTCTATTTTACCTGGGCTGTGTGAAGAAAATAAAAAATACATGGTATTAATATGTGCAACTATACAAATTAAACGTGAAAGACATGCATTTTAGTGGCATCCTTTCAAATATTTGTGGATAAACAAACATTTAGTTCATAGTCCAAAGATGTGAAGTCGAACAAATGTGAAACATGTCTTATATACAAATGTACAAGTAATTCAATAATGTTCCTCTGTCAAGCAGAAAAGTTGTAGGTTTGAGGTGTTTCTCTGTAAGCACAGATGATATGCCTGCCTTGGAAATTTTAAGGTGTCATATTGACAGGCGACTTTGTTATGAACATGTCGGCTTGAAAATGTTCATCATGCCAGATACTGTGTCAGAGCTGCACGATACTGGACAGGGGTAGCTTCATCATTGTTCTGTTGAGCTTGTTGCTGTGGTCTGTTGACAGGCAGTTGCTGTTCTGGCTCCTGAATGACTTCATCCAACTCGGACTGGCAGATGTTGTGCAAGACACAGCAGGCAGCGATGAGGTGGGTCATGTTTTCAATCTGTGATTGATGAGATAGTAACAGAGATACAGTCTTACAAATACATTACACTTACATATGCGTTCCTTTAATTTTCACATTTATACATTTCATATTCCTCTAACTGGACAGACCCTATCAAACACAAACGTTTTTTGTGTATGAGTGTATGCATGTGTTTTCACTGACATGATAATAAAGGCAATATCTGTGTGCAAAACAAGGTTCAATTAAATTCATTTTACATGGAAATCTCAGCATGGTACGATATACAGCTATAGTGGGGTTCTCAGAAGATTAAACCTGTAGGCCAGACTGCCCCAATATTTTCTCTTAATATTTAATAAAAAGGGGCTTCAATAATTTAAATGGAAAATAAATTCCATGTTCCAGGTCATATGTGAATGACTTGACTTCAAATTGAAATCTGACCATAGATTAACTTGATTTACAGAACCGGTTTTGTAATTATGTATTTGGGTTTTAAAAATATACTTGTAATAAAAGAATAAAACCTAGAATATAAACATTCTGGCACCCATCAGTTACCTTGCTTTCATTTATTCTGGATAGAGAACGCCATCTGCCTTTCAGAAGACCAAATGACCTCTCTACCACCATTCGTGCACGGCTGAGACGGTAGTTAAAGTTGACTTGGGCTGCTGTCAACCTTCCTGTATCGGGATAACCTTTCATCAGCCAAGACCGTAGGGGATATGCTGGGTCACCAATGATGAATAGAGGTATTGCTACCCCAGCAATCACCCGCCTTTCCTGCACAGATGGAGGAAAAAAAGGGGGAGCAAGTGAAGAGAAAAAATTGTTTAGTGTTTATCAAAATCAACATGGACATTTGAGTCCCTTTTGTGGGATGTATAAAAATTTGTAGAAAATGTATTTCTTTAATTTACAGTTTGAAGAAGAAAATATTTTACAACAGCCAATTAAACTACCGGTACAGTAGCATCATATTTTGAAGGGATAGTTCTGCTGTGGGTGGTGCCACTATTGGCTCATAACAGCTAAATTATCAACAAAGAAACCTGATAGGCCGTCAAATAACAAAAAAACAATAAAACAGTTATCAGCTAATTTACATGCCACTATTCTTGTGTGAATAATATAATAACACAATTAGTATTGTATTTGTATCCATGTAATTATACATTATTAACCTTTTGATGGCACTTTTTCAATTAAAAAAACAAACAAACAATAACACTTTTTTACAATAAAAATTACCTTTAGGATGCTAAATCATTTCTAGAAGTAAACCACTGAATATTTCAGTTAGAACAAAAGCTTTTAGCATGGATTATGAAAACGAGTTCAGAGTTCAGACCACTACAAAACTACCTCTTTAAAATGTATAGGAACCCCCCCCCCAAAAAAAATAAAAAATAAGTAAATAAATAAAT
>BEXV01000186.1:264324-278523 GCA_003118195.1 Hemicentrotus pulcherrimus | reverse complement strand
GGTCACACATAAATGAAGCGAGTGAAAATGAGACATCAGAAAATTGTGTACACAGTCCATTGTACAGTTTTATTAATGACATGCAAAATCTATTTTCAAATGGCTCTGTGTTTGTGAAACATACAAAGTCCATTAATTGTAAAGGAAAGAAGGAAAGCAAGGGTCTAGATTTGCATGTAGGACACCCATAAGTTCTGGATGCCTGTTTGTATTGATCCCTGCTCTGTCCTCAGCTGTGGCACATTTCTCTATTGAGATAAATATTCAGATTTGAAGCAAAATTTGCATCTAACAAAGAGTCAGCCATTTGTGGCATGATTTCATTGACACGCCATTAAAATCAACTGGAGGAGAAAGCTGACAAAAATTCTCTGCTCTCCTTTCACAATCTCTCGCAATTTTCTGTCTGGATTCCTGACGGCAGACACCTATGGGAGCGCATCACCTGCTATTCTGTGGCGAGTTAAATTCATTAAAAGTGTTTGTCTCTGAACTGACTTCAAGCTATGAATTGGCTCTCTCTCTCTCTGTATCTCTCTCTCTATCTCTCTCTCTTTCTCTTTCACTATTTCTGTCTGTCTGTCTCTTTTTGTCTCTCTGTCTCTCTCTTTCTCCCTCTTTCCGTACATGTTGTTAGAGTGTACTTTAAGGAGAAGGTCGAGTTCTGGTGGAGGTGAATAATAATTTGTGAGCATTGTCATTCCCTGTTGTGTCAGTTTGGAAGAATATAAAAGCAAGAGCAGGCCTGTGAAAGGGATTGCTTTTCAGCTGTCTTCATATTGACATATGACAAGAAGAGATGAAGTTCTCTACCCCCTATCTTTTTCTCTCTTTCTCTCTTTCTCTCTCTCTCTCCCACTCTATTTCTTTGAATGCATGACTAACAATAGCCCTATTTCTTCACAAAAGTCTTCAAAATCTTCTGATGATGCAGTGAGTGATGTGGCACTGGAAAACTTAAAATAACCCTGGTAAGAAAATCATAAAACAAGATAAGTTACTTCCCAGATCAGAAACGCTTGCTTCTGAAGTTCTAATCCCTTGATTGATATGTCCAATCTTAACATGAAAACACAATAAAGCATGTGAGTCAGTACTAAAATTCGTCCTTGTTTTCACGAAGTGACGGTAGTGAGGAAAATCGTAATGCAAAGTGAATGCAATTTGTTTTCACTACCGTCACTTCGTGAAAACAGCGACGAATTGTCCCCGCATTTGGTGGCGCCGAACCATGTCAGTTTGAAAAGTTTCCATCTGTAAAAGGGGTCTTGAACCATTTTGAAATACTGTACTTGAATGCCCCATTGAGAGCTCAGACTGTATTTCAAGACAGACAAGGAATTGTGCATTATGCAAACAACAGTGTGAAGCCCTTCATACCCAGTGATGCATAAAGCTGGGCATCCTATCTTGAGATTGTGTTGTATGAGTAAGTGGAGGTGCGAAAAGAGCCCCATTAGACTCTCCAATTCACACCAACATGTAATCCTATTAGAGAAACAAGGTTGTGTCCTGAGCTGAGGTCATGGAGCTGTTTTGTTGATACTCTGTAAAGCCAGTAACTTGATATCTAACCCTGATTTCATGAAAGGGTAATTGGTGATTGGTTAGTTGGTTTGTTTGTTTGTTTGTTTAGTTAGTTTTACCTGGCTGCTAAGAAAGCACATGGGTGTTTTTAAGTAAGCAAGCAGGGGACCGGCAGCTTTAAGTCCTCTCTGAGGGACTTGGTAATCAGGATTAATGCTTTACCAAAGGGCGCTAGCTCATCTACTTGGTTTGGAACCCGGGAACTCCCGGTCACGAGACCACTGCTCTACCACTGTGCTATCATGCCTGCGTGGTTTTGATTGGTGCTGTACAATGCAGGATATATTTCAAAATGTCTAATTATTCACAAATAAATATCATATTTCAACAGGTTTGCCTCTTACATGTACATCATTCATCCGTTTAACCCATTGCCTTACGGGAGCTGGGTAGTTTCTGTTAAAGCCTATGGGAAAAGGGTGAATTCAGTAGTCGGTGTAGTATAAAGCTCGAGAAGACTTGGGCTTTGGTCTATTTTTGTCGAAGTTTGTGATATCATTATCAAATCATATCCAATGAGTTACATGTACAGGTTGAATATAAGCAACAACAACACAGAAGTAGAAATTAGTCATGAAGTCTATAATAATAGATACACATTGTAGTTTTTATAATAACAATGATAACAACAACAACAACATCAATGGCTTCAACATCAACGACCACAATAACATCAACAACAACTACATCATTAGCATCATTAATTGCAACATCAACAACCACAATTTTGTTACTCAGGTACATACATGTATTAAGCCTCATGAGCACCAATGGTGCTCGTCCTGAAAGCCCTGCAATTATTATACCAGCATTTGTCAGGTACCCATTTACACATGGATGGAGAGTATTCAGATCAAATTTTAGCCAAAGGATATTCGTGCCGGGCTGCGATTCAAGCCCTCAACTCTTGGCATCTCCTTGATGACTTATGAAGATATTCTTTAATTTGTAGAAGTGAATTCACAATCATCTTATAGAGCCTCTGCATTATTGGGTCAAGGTGATGATTAATTAAAATGGCTTGGTTTATAATCATCAATGGCTCAGTGCATAGAATCTGACCATTCTAGATGATAAGTATTATGACTCCGTTGATTCTGATCATCTGCCCTTTTATTTTGTACTCATGAACTTAAAATCATTAGTGATATTTGTAGTTCGTAACCAAGGCTAGATGTACATGTACATGTATGTGCTCTACAGGAACTCTTTTTAAGTATGAGAAGTCTGCTGAGAGCAAGAAGGGCACTACAGTTCATATAGAGGTAATGCTATTCTGGCTCCCAACAGATGATACTGTCAAAGAACAAGACTAAAAAAAAGCCCCCTATCTGATTAGTCCCATATGAGTCGTCATGTGGTCAGAGTGCGAGTGCACTATGCAGGGATCCATGTATACGTGCCTCTGCGCAGGCTGAAGAATTTCTATCAAAGTCCTTTACCTTCAGCATCAGATAACCCATGCTCTTAATCTCTTAATCTCTCACCTCCTTTTACACCCTCATAGATCTAATAAGGGGTAAGAGGGGGGATCAAGTGACATACAAACACAGAGCATCTTGACTGGCGTCGAGATGGATTGCAAATCTGTTTTAAAATTTGTTGTGTAGAGATGGGTTTCCTCTCTCCATCTCCCTCTCTCTCTCTCTCTCTCTCTCCTTGTCTCTCTGTCTCTGTCTCTTTTTCTCTCTAATGTTCTCTCTTTATCTTTCTTTTTCTTTTCTCCCCCCCCCCCTCCTCTCTCTCTTTCTGTGCATGCATGATGAATAGCCTTACATCTATTTCTTGATGAAAATCTTCAAAATCTACTTCAAAACAGATCAGTCGACATTTAAAGAGTGCAGTTTTGATGATTTTGTGACTGATATGAATTCTGATTCCCTCATCTCCTTATTTAATAAAAAGACTCAATTTCCAGATATTGCACTTTTTCTGTGAGGGTGTTTGTTTTTTCATGTGACATGATATACACAGACTGACAGTACATCACTTTCTCCTGACAGGGATTTCGGACTAAGTGATATTTAAATGTGTTTTTTCTTGATGGAATAGAAGATAAAAGACTCTCAATTTCGCATCACAGATCAGACGTTGATCTTAGGGCCGGTGTTTCATTTCAGCTAACTTGAACTTGGACCTGAACCATAGAGATGCTTCTGAGTGCAGTTCTATATATTTAAATATTGCAATCAACATTCTTATAATAAGGTTAAATTGTTGTTGATGCTTGTAAAGGTTTTAAAATATTCTTATGGGTTTATCTTTTCCTTTTTATCTAGAACTAGAATAGAAATTTAATAATATAAATATCTTTGTTGCTTTTTTTGAATGTGAGAAATTGTTCAAGTTGAATAATTATTGTTTTGATGTGACTAGACAGGCCTACCTTTAAAGAATGTTCTAGATTAAGTACAACATGATTCTCAACTAATCAGGATCCTGTATTTGGGACTTGTGTTTAATTTTAAATGCAACTTTTATTGAACAGGGCCCTGAATTTGAATACCAGATGGTCCTCTAATTAGCCTTGATTATACCTACCACATTCTGGTACTCGCATTTCCTTTTGTTTTTTTGAAATTTATTCCTTTCTAGCTCTCGTTATTCCAGTTTTTGGTAGCAAATCAAATAGTATGAAACCTACATACAATTAACATACAACGATTGTCGTGGACAGTTGATATGTAGGAACGACTAGAAATAACAACTTGTAGGGCAAACGACTGTAACAAGATAACAGCACCTTCAGACATGGGAATGTGAGATGGCGTGCGTAAGTGCATGTATAGATATCAGTCCAGGAGTTGAACAAACTCTAAAGCTATATGATAGGAAGACACAATCAAACTGTTCTTGTGTGAATGTCACATGTCATAATGTGTAAGATATTTGTTGTTGTTGTTGTTGCTGACAACTCACCCTCCGCCTGCTGGATGGAGGTTTTTTTTAGGCGTTTTTGGTTTTTCACATTCATTGTAAGATGTCATATAAGAAAAACATTGTATTACCTAAACTTACAACCAAATGCTGTGTATAGAAGTAACATGTAACAAAAAAGTAGTTTGATTATGGGTATCATTTCCAATAATTATATTCCATGAAAAATTCAGTCATCACACAGTATGAGAATTGTACAAAATCAGCATAGTTCTTTTTATTTCTCCCTTAGGCATTGTATGTTTAATGAAATAATGTTGTACATGTATGTTGTGTTTATCTCCGGTTGTGATACAGTACTCATCTGTGCTTCTTTTTCATTTATCATACTGCCCCATGTGTGAAAAGGCTGGTACCTGTAGTTTCCAGGCAAGCGTATGCATTGATTGCTCATTGCATCATGAATTTTGCCTAGAAACATCTAGGCATACTACTTCTATTGAATGGAAGACTCGCAACCAGCCTCAAACCCCACACGTGTCCTCTATCCTGGTACTTCAATGGATTCCCCAAACTCATGAATTATTGATTGTTAGTGGTCTAAATTTAGTCACGAGGCTTAACCTCTGCTCAGACCTCAGAGGCTAAATGCTATTGATGCAGAAACCGAACTCTGAGAATATGGAAGGAGATGAGGATGGAGATTGAAGATCCAGATTTTCATGTTAATATCTTCCAGGGATTGTTTATAGCATGACCCTCCTCCTCCTCACTATCATCATCCTCATGATCCTCATTATCATATATTCACAGTCATCATTATCGTCTTCATCATCATTTTCTTCATCATCTTCATCCTCATTATCATTTCATCACAGTCATCATCATTATCTTCTTCATCATTTTCATCATTTTCATCCTCAACATCATTATCATCATCACAATCTTCGTCTTCATTATCATCGCTAGCATCCTCAAAATCATCATCATCATCATCGTCATCAGTAAAATCATTGTGATCATCTTCAAAGTCATCATCATCATTCTGTCATCATTATTATTTTCATCATCATTGGCCAATGGCAACAAAAGCAGGACAGCAAATGTGTATATTAATAGAGAAGCATTATCAAAACATTAGATAATGAAATAGCAAAACTAATGCTTTGGGAGGGGTTTTACAAGACCACCTGCAATGCTCAAATGATGCATTCCAGAAGATGCTCATCCCATCATCATCATCATCATCATGCAAGAGGGAGAGATGATGTTGATATAGGGGACAATGAAAACACCTTGGATATGTGTGCAGGAGAGGAAATATAATGAAATGGAGCAGGCCTTTTGTGATTGTCCATGCATGGACCCTACCTGTGGTAGGGTCCATGGTCCATGAGAGCGCTACAAAATGAAATGTATACCGAATGTGAAGGGAGGTGGTTTGTTAGCAAGGCTATATACATGTATATAAAAACCATACCCGAGGGGTACATATTTTTTGGAAAAAATGGTGCTGTCAAGTGTATTGAACTATATGATGTATCATCACCATTATTCAAAGGCAATTCATTTGTTGACTACCCACAATAAGGCCATTACAGTTATGCACACTGATGACCGTAACCATTCTATCGCTGGATGTGAATGAAAGGGCATATTATGAATATTTGATGTTTTATATGTAGTTCTTTTGTACACTTTAGTAGTAGGGGCAGGTGATTATTGATTTTTTGCTCTAATAAGTTTTTCTTTGAAATACAACAAGACAGTCAGGAGATTGTTTGGATTTGATAGAAAAGTCCTACCAGCTGCCTCTTTTGCAACGTCATTCACATCCTGGTAAATATACAGATTGCAAATTGTTTGCTGGTGAATTTTGTGGACGCATGAATGCAGATTATAGTGGATACGGTGTGTAAGTTCACCTTTTTGAAATTTTAAATTCTAATTCTGGATAACTTGAGCTGTTATTGATGACGATATTAAAGATAAGAATCCTTGTGTAGAATTGTTTAGAATTAGGACAATAAATTTGCTGTAATCACATAAAGAGCAGATTTTAAATATTATTAAGACTAGTACAAAAGATAAATGAATTAAAAATACAAATGTACAATTCATTTGTAACAGAGATCATATAAACTATAATATAACTAAACAACAGTTTTATTCTACTTTAAATCAGACATACCCTGTACACAATACACTGTCCATTCTTTACAAACAAAAGTCAAATCAAGGCAAGTAACTCCGGTAGAAGCTATACTAATAATGTGGCAAGGTGGTGGCTGACTGGAGGGCATAAGTCTTATTTTAATTCCAATCTTACACTCGCTCTCCAACCGGAGTGGGGTAAATATTATTGGTGCTGGAGCACACCCTTGTAGCTGGCTGAGGTAGGAGAGTGACTTTATGTGATAGAGTTCACACTTTTTGAATAATACCAAGATCTAAAGATGAAATTGAGTTAGTCATTCAATAACAAACTGTGCACAGGAATACTGGGATATTTCAGATTTATCAATTCAATCTTGATGAAAAGCGCATCAATTGCACACAGAAATATATATGTGGGACTACATGTATATGTGGTTAGACTGTTTGGTCCAAACATTTTAGCTATATTTTGCCATATCTTGAAGTACTGTATTGGGGCATTTAAAGAGCAGGCCCTTTTACTGTGATATTCTTCCAATTTTTACTACAAAATAATGAGATCACATTTTTCTCGTATCAGAAAGTGTTGCCCAGTATGTAACTTATAGAGTTAACCCCCTTCTAGTTCCCAGCATATGTAAAAGTTATCAGTATATACTACCCTTGGTTTAATGATATTACAAAAATGCCATCCTTAATTTTGCTTAATAGTATGAAACACATGTAAGCCTAATAACCTTCATCAAGCCATTAATGCATTAGTAAGTGTTTCAAGTTGCTTCTTCAAAGTTTGGATTATAACTCATCATTCAAGTAAACAGAATTATCGTGATGATTCAACAGGTCGAACGTTCATCTGGAAAATCCCTGTAAAGGTCATATAGGGTGAACGTACACTTTGTCAGTCTGAACGAGGCATTACGCATGGCTCTATTTATGGCAGCATGGGCTTGCTGCGTAATTGGAAACACGTTACTTTAACACCGCTCCTGGGCACGGAGAGTGACGGATACATGGAGTGCATTCTGAACATTCTATCTCGCTTCCTTGACTTTCACATCAAAGCAATGCCGAACCTTAAGTAGAGAGATGTTGGGAGAGAGAGAGAGAGAGAGAGAGAGAGAGAGAGAGAGGGGGGAAGAGAGTCAGAGAAAGAGATTAAAAAAAAAGGAGGGGAATAGTGAAAAAGAAAATATATAGAGGAGGAGAAAAATGAGAAAGAGAGGGAGAGAGAGAGAGAGAGAGAGAGAGAGGAGGAAAGGAGGGGGAGGGATATAAGAGGAAGACTGTGAATGTCTGGGCATGTGGGTGTGTGTGTGGGAGAGAGAGAGAGAGAGAAAGAGAGAGAGGTACCTGCTGGAAGGAGATTATTATTTTAATATGATTATGACCACATCCATAATGACTTATAAATGCACATAATTATTGAGCAGAGCAAGTGGGAGAGAGAGAGAGAGAGAGAGGGGGAGGGGGAGAGAAATAGGCTAATAGATACATTCAGAAATTACCGTGATGAAAATAAAGTAGATTAATGTGAAATTCTGATTATTAAAATGACACAGTTGAACAAGCACCAATGAATGCTATTCAATACTAGTTGCATTTATTTTTCTTTGTAACTTTTCTTAATATCGATACAAATGAATAAACAATGATTTATTGATAGACATAGTTTTATGTGCCTTTCCTTTCAATTTGGTGATTTTTAATTCTTTCTTAATAAAATAGGGAGATCCTTGGGAAAGTTGAATAAAATAAAACAAGCCAGGTGCTATTGACAGACGAGCAAAGAAATCTTGAGAGAAAGGTAGCAATGATTATTTGACTCGTATTAAACAGAAAAGCTGCACTTTTTTGTTGAGCATATAGAGGCTCAAGTTCGTGATCATTCCGCAGATTAAAGATAGGCTTTGTTTGCACACATCTCAAATGCTTGAATGCAAATTTATTTTTTATTACTGATAACAAAGATTTTGTATACATGTACATGTATTTTTAGCTCCCCGCACCTGTTGGACAGGAAATGTGTGGGCTACAGACCTATTTTCAAATTTGTTTTCATTCTATGTTTTAAAAACCCATCTGAGTCCTACAGTATTAAACAAATTTCTTCAGATTTCTCTCTTTGTTATCATGTGTGGCCAAATGGCAACATTTCTAAATGGATAATTTTGGTGTGACAAGTAAATCAGAGATGAAATTTTATTTTACCTGACTAAATTATCAATTAGCTTCTTCTTTTGTAAAAATAAATTCTTTAAAAGTTAAAAGATATTTATTTGATAAGATTGTGATAATAAGAGTCAAATGGTGAAAGGTAATGAAATACATTTTGTAAAAGTAAATATATTGATGAGCATGAAGTAAGTTTCAAAATGTTACTCTCCTTCTATAGTAATGGAAATAGTTTTTCAATACAAAAAATCAAGCGTAATTAACTAATTATTTTTTGGTAACTAATAATACATCCTTTTCTTTCTTTATCTTTCATGTCTGGACCTTTTCAATATCTTCATTGGCTCATACAGGTAAGTCTTATATCAATTACTGTATACTATTTGCGTAAATATCACTTTATTGAAAATCATCATTATCAACAAAGGAAATAGAGAAAAGCCCAGGGGGGTGTTACACAAAGATCGTAAGTTGAACTTATCTCTAAGTTTGACTTAAAAATTATGGAAAGCCGTTAGCATCTTTGAAAATATTTTGTAACAGTTATTTTAAAAGGCATAAAATGTTGATTCAAATTATTCATATTTTCTATCATCAAGGAGATTTCATGTTCTTGATGTGGAATTTATAAAAAGCCTAAAAATACTTGAATTTCTGCTTTTGAATATATTTCGTTGTAAGGCTCCAATGGCTGTCCATAATTTTTAAGTCCAACTTAGAGTTAAGTTCTATGTAGGATCTTTGTGAAACACCCCCCTGGTGATGTTTTTTTACTATGTAGGGCAATTCTGTTTCATAGAATGGCACACATGTATGGTGTACACAATGTACAGCAAAATTAACTGTCAAATTCAGTGACTGATCTTAGATTCTATAAGAACGCAGACAAAGCACCCCTGATCTCTTCATTTACCAAAGGAAGAATAAACACCTTTTTGCAGTCACATGGGGGCTGCATGCACGATGCTTGTTTTTTGATATGATTTAACCCCCTGTATGTATCAGCATTCAGATAATACTGTTTTTTGGAGCCAGAAGGGCATTAAACTCAGATTTTTAATATAGCATTAAAGATGCCAACTCACAGCATTTTATACAGAGATGATGCCCTTCTGGTTTCAAAGAGATATATGTTAAAACAAAACCAAACCTAAATCAATGGACTGAATGCAGTCAGTATTCGGGGGAAATTTTGTTGGTTGAAGATATATAAGTGTAACCCATCTGAAGCCGGACTACTACTAGACAAACGGAAATAAATCATATTTTGCAATGGCTTTGTGGCTGAATTGAATGAAATTTTTTGATTTGTATCCAATTTTATTGTTTGCATGATACTGATTTTTAGGATTACTGGCTTCTAGGTTATGAGAGTACTTGCAAAATTGTCGTCTTTGTGAGGACTGGCCAACCGATGTGTAATTTCAGTTCTGAAATTATTTTGATTTCATGAAATCTAAAAGATTGATGCGTTTTGCTTGTACTTTTGGTCAAATGATTTTCCACATTTAGATATAAAAAAACACAACAACAAACAAAGACAGCTGGAGTGCTGAAAAATATGTAGCAATATGTAAACGTAATTTCAATTTCGACATTATCTTGATTTCGTGAAATCTCAAAGATTGATGAGTTTTTTAGTGTTTTGGTCAAATGAATTTCCACATTTGAGATTTACAAAAACCATACAAACAGAAAAACAAACACCTGGAGTGCTGGAAAGTATGTACTTGATGATATTTCTGCATCCATAGTACAGGTATTGCATTTTTAAAAAAGCTCACAACTGGCCAAAGATTGATTAGAATATGGACCTATTACAATGATTAATGGTCAAATTGACATGTAAAATAAAATAATCAGATGATCTGCAAGATGAAGCAAGAAAGTCAAATTTCTAAAGAATGAAAACTGTTGAGATATTTTTTATGATCTCAACTTGTTGTTGTTCTGAAGAAAAGATGTATGTTTCAAAGATGTATGGGAATTTTTTATTCTAACGAAGATCAATAACCATGATATTTCCCTATGCTGATATCTATTCTTTTTCCAACATTCTAAATAGACTTGTCTTTGCTGAATCTAACCACAGATTAAGACATGCAGTTTGGGGAAAGTGTAAAGGAGTACTTCTGAGGACTAAATTCATTCTGAAAAAATAAGGGATGCCAATGTACTATTCTCCTTCTCGAAACCGTACCCCTAATACCCTGCAAGGGAGGTTGCGCCTTTTGTGAAGACCTACCATATTGGTTGTCGAAAGGGAAATGTTTTTCGAGCACGCTATTGAAAGTTGGAGGCTGGGGGCTACACTTTGCTTTCTCTGAAAGCAGTCTTTAGAGAAAGGCGATTGTAATCCAATTTCAACTCTGGTTCTATTTTATATAAGGTCAGAACCATCGTCAATACATAGTGGATAAGGTGTGGGAGAGAGAGAGGAAGTCAAGTCTATTTAATGTAAAATGAAGGTCGTTATGAATTATTTGGTAGGCTTTTCCCCTTGAAACTTACCCACTCTGCCTTAAAGGCATCATTTAACAATGATAAATCTGAGATGCATGGCCCTACGTGTTATCAGTGTCTGTGATATGGTGTTATATTAAAGCCCTGAAAAAAAAAATTGCGATTTAAAATGATCAAGAAGTGCCTCGAGAAAGTAAAAATCTTTGAGTGACCCGTTTTAACTTACTCATTTTCCCCAATAGACTGTAGTGTTATGAAAACCTTAAGGCAAATGCAAAATTTGGTACAGATTTCCAATCATAAATATCTTGATAATCAGACCGGCGTGCGGCTTGTAAAAGTCATGGGGTTCCTGACTGACCTAAAGGTTTATAATTATCATTGCAGCATGAGCTAAATCCAGGATTTTTTTGTTTCAGAATCTGAGACAAAGTGACCGGATCCCTTTAAAAGAGAATTAGATTTTTGATTTCTTAAAAGAGTTGTGAAGTGTTCTTTCCCACTCCCTGATTACCGGTCTTTCCGCAGCAGAGTGAAGAAAGAAAATTCGAGAGGTTAACGGTAACAGGCTGCTAAAGACAGATCAATGATCTGGCAAGATTATGTGTGATTTGACAAAGTTTGTGTGATTTAACAAGGACATAAGTTGTGTCATGTGATACCCTGCTTTCCTTTAGCCAATGCATTACATTTAGGTAGTATCAAACAGTTAAATTTTTATAAAAATATTTCTGTGATGGCATCACACATTAATGTACTTGCACATTATGAAAAGATAATTATGAATGTGATGTTTCATTTGTGTATTAAAACCTGGTATCACATTCTAGGCATTAACATTTTTTCTTCACTTAAAATATTTTTTTGTTCAAGTAGATGGAGACCGTAGATATCTTGTCAGACAGAGAATACGGTATGTCATGACTGTATGCATATTTGAACCATATCGAGTGGGAAAAAATATGAGTCATTCCAACTGGCCAATTTCATTGTTGACTATTAAAATTCATGAGTTTTCCCTCCATCAAATATGATGACCTTTTGATCGATATCATTTGGGCGTTGTTCGAGTATTATCATCTGACCATCTGCATTCCGTATCAAAAGCAAGTGTGAAATATTTGCCATATTTCCAGCTGGACTTCTATTTGAGTTTTAGAGTATATAATCAAGAGGTCATTGTATAAATCAAATGAATTCTTGATGAACTACTGATGCTTTTCCTGATTCTCCTGCGATGATGGGATTCCATGTTTGTTTGGTTAATGATTAGTAGGGGACCTCCTCACCTCTAACACATCTCATTTAATATTGATGCCCTCCTGCGCTAGGTGTGCCAAAGATCGTTATTTTGGTATCAACTCGTTCACAGTCCCAGCTACTCGATGTTTTGTATTGTTGGGATTTAATTGGCCCTGCATAAAACCAATTGAGCGTGGTGGTGTCATTATTAAATCATTTATGTGACTCATGGAGAAATCAACATTGGCAGTGTCAGTGAACTTACACTTAATTGTGAAGTGCAATACATATTTATATGATTGTGACTGTTGTGTGAGAGGGAAAGGTAAAGAGTTTGAAATGTTATACAAATTATTCATTTTATGTCTTTTTTTTCCCACTGCATATGTCTTTCAGAAGCATTTGGAATTTGTAAATGTGTTTTTGTTTATTACGAATCTGTGAAGATATTTGATACATTTAAAGTAAAATGAGCCAGAAGGGTATTAACCCCTTGCTATTGTGTGTGCAAGTTAAAGCCTCTCTGGCTCCAAGCAGACAATAAGTATCATTTTAGAAATCAATTAAAATTTAAAATTGGCATAGATCTCCACAATAGATGAACGGCAACAGTATATCTACATCTACCTGTTCAATGTGTCAATATCCATTCTTCTACAATGGGATAGATCCATTATAAAACCCTGTGGGGGAATAGAGTCAATACAAAAAGCAATACACTATAAGATTATAAACTATCTGAATCCAGTTTGAATTTGTTTAAATATGGTTTTTCCATGGAATATTAAAATATAGAATGAAATTAGTGGCTATGTTCTGTTTTTTCCAAGTCCTGAATATTTATCTTAAGTTCATAGTGAACCCAGAATGACCCCAAGCCTTTTGTAGATAAAGCAATTAAGTTCCCCAAAGCATTGCCATTTCTTGGTGCGTTCGGAGGTGCAAGAAAGCATTTATGAATAATTCATTTTATGATATGCGATCCCTTCGATATATGTGCTCCTTAGGCATCGTCAGTGAAGACATATTGCTGGAAAAGCAAGTTTGTTCCATTTATTGTCTACAAATATTCAGAATGTACCATATTTAGATCACCCAAGTATTCATTATGTGCTACGATGTAAATAGTGCGTAATTCTTCATGTTCTTTGATATTCCTACTACGGTACTCTGCAGAGTTATGTTACATGTATGTTGCACGTCTATAGCATCCCCAGGGATGTCGGCCCCTGGATAAAAATGTGGTAGATGGGTAGCAGTCATGTGCCATTTAGGTTATGTAAATGGAAAAATGGACATGAGTCATCCCAGATGGATATTAGCTGCTTCTAGAGATGGTTATAATCAAGATGGGGGGAAACGGCAATATTGAAAAATAGGTACAAAAAGAAGACAAGGAACATAATCACGACGGAGAAAATAAAAGGAGACAAAAAATATGAAAAGAACCTTGTAATGATTCATTGAATAGTTTATTAAAATAGGGAGCTTTATATAGAGAATGAAACAAATTAGACATAAAAGCAATATAGTGTGAGTAAAAGAGAAAGTGGGGTATATGCAATTAAAGGTAAAGACCAGTAATGGTCATGCGATTGCATTGTGAAAGAAACGTTGTGGAATCAATCAGAAAATGTTGATCATCTAGCATCTAGTATCTGCAAGGTTCTGGAATCATCAAAATGATAAGAAATTTGG
>BEXV01000186.1:216342-228799 GCA_003118195.1 Hemicentrotus pulcherrimus | reverse complement strand
GGGGGGGGGGGAGGCACACACACTGTACTTAATAAATCCACCTCTGGTACTACTGAAATCTTTTAAACATTTTTGTTGGGGGGGGGGCATTTTATGTAATCAATTAATCACTCAACCTCCTGAGAATACAACATTTCAAACTCATCAGTGAAATAGCTAGTAGAATACAGTCAATATGGAACTATAGATCTGCATATGTTATTGCAATTGTTAGCTACATCTATGTAAAGGGTGAGAAGAGAGATTGAGATTGGGATGGGACAGGAATTGAAATTACGGAAAGTTAGACTAGTAGGTTTGGTTGAGTTGAAGCAGATCTCGAGACTGATTGCAGTTTGATATCGTGTATGATATTGATAGGGTTCATGGGCTATGGTTGATAGGTAAAAAAGTCATAGACAAGGATGAGAGGCGGGTGGGGGGGGGGAGGAGGAAGTGAGGTTGTCATATCATGTAGAGTGTAGAGATGGTTTTTAACACATCATTGAACTTCAGAAACCTCAGAACGAATTACAAAATGGGTCATCTCAGCATGTTGCTAGCGCGGATGTGTATCATGTGTCATGTGTTACATGGCATCATGTGATCTGATGGTGTCACATGATGGCCAGGAGGGTGGCCATGACAGGTGACCCTCTTTCAATTCCACGACCCCTAGATCAGGACGAAATGGATAGTCTATCCTTTTATTTGAAACAAACATGTAGGCCTAATGTAGGCCTTCAGATCATCAATAATTTCTAAATCACAGTAATACAGTTTGAAAATGAGGTCTGAGGCTGAAGAGGCTTTTGGTTGGGAGGATGGGGCCCATGCCCCCTTTTCTTGTAATACCCAGGTGGCACACCCTTTATAAAACTATGTCTACGTATCCCTTTAAAACTATAGGGACCCAAAAGGGACCTTAAAAATGTGATAACCCCCCTTTATTTGCTTATCAGAAAAATGTGCTTTTGTTTAAATTTACTTTTTCAGAGATTTTACAGAAACTCCCTTTTTTTCCTTCAATCCCTGATTCACCAATTGCCCAACTGCCGGTAATAACACTCCCCCTTCCTTCCTTCATCAGTATCCTTACCATGCCTCTCCTAGCTAACCCCACCCTGAGGTGATAATGAGCTATGTATGTTTTGAGACCAAGCCCATTGTCTGGCTAGGTGTGCTAAGTCCTGTGCAGGTAATAGGATCATCCTCTTTAGTAGCATAGCATGTCTGTCTATCTCTTACATTTAGATAGGTTCACACGACTTCAATAACTTTAAGTTTAAGTTTGGTTTTAAACTTCAAAGTTATCTTGTAACTCAAAGTTATATACCATGACAAATCTTAAAGTTAGTATGAGTTACAGAGGTTCCTCACTCAAAGGTGTATGTCGTGCATATGCAGTTGCCTTTGAGGTTATGCCAGCTTGTAAGTTGTAGTTAAAATGACTGCTTGTCCATCTTGGAGTTTAAAACTTTAATACTTAGTTGTTTTGGTTCTGTGTGAACCCTCACCATCGTGGATAATAACATCAAAGTTTTGCAAACTTATTTTTTAAGCTTTGTTGGTCCCATATGAACATAGCTTGCCTCTTGTTAATTTACAGACACATTATTGATACAACAGTGACCAATTAGGGAGAGATAATAACTGGAGGTGTGAGTGTATTACTTATTTAGAGAAGCAATAACATCTTTGCTGGATGTGTTGAGATAAGAATAGATGTTAAATTAGCTTTACCATTCTAAATGTACTTGATTCTGCAAATGTTTTGAAATTACATGTAGGTAGATCCTTTTCATTCTTTCGATATTAGGTATGAGACATAGTAGTTTTCACTTGTCATTTGGTCCCTTTCATTTTAAGAGAAGCAGGTTTCAGTTTACAGATACAAGCTTCACCAGAATAAGTAACATATTTGAAAATAATCATAAATTTAGATAGATTTTAAGCTAACCTCCAAAGTTTACACAGAGTCGATGGGTCCTTCTTAAATGTTTATGGTCAGATCTTGCAAGATTTTGTACTCAAAGTTTCATTCTAGTCTTGTGGACTGATTTTCTGATATCAATTACATGATCCTTTGAATTGATCTACAATAGATTTCCTGTCTATTGAAGGAATCACTCTTTTATCCCCAGTTTCCTTGTCCCATTGCTTTTCACACCTACCATACTTCAATAGAAATGGGAAATGTACAAGAGATTAAGAGGGATTATCCCAGCCCCAATTAGACTTTGTGTTGTAGACTTACTAGATATTTTTGGACTCACTAAAAATAGATGTTTCATTGCCTTCTTTTGTCTTTCATTCGAGGAGCTAACTAAAAGCCCCTGTAGTTGTATCTCTTGATCTAAATGTAGGTCTATAGTAGCTATGTTGTTATTTAGTTTGTGCATGGGTAAGATGTATTGCTCACAAATACCAGTATTCTTCCTATTTTTATAAAATGATTTATTTCTATCAAATTTATACCTCACTTTATGTATTTTTTTGGTATATCTTTTTGCCTTCCTTTTTTTTCTTTATAAATTCATAATGGTGTTGATACTTGCTCATTGTACTTTTTTGTAATTTTATATATTTCTTTTTACTTAAAAAGTAAATATTTTGTATTCTTATATATACAGAATTTGTCTCAAGTCTGAGTATATATTTTTTTTACATGGATATTTTCAGATCTTTGTGTCTACTTGCTGTTTGTAGTGAATAAAGAAGAAGTTAAAGGAAATCATAAAAATGCAAACTGATGATTTCAATTTTCCCCTTCTTTTTAACTTGTACATTTGTCTGAAATACATATCAATGATGAATTATAATTATTCGTGATTGCTATATGTACATCTGGGCCTGTTTCATAAAACTTGTTATCAGTAACAAGCTTCAAATTTCTATAATTATTTTGCTCTCAGCCAATTAAATGCAAAATTTCAGTAACTTAAAACTATAGTAATTGCAGGTTGTAATCAAATATCACCTGAATTGGCCTAACCCTTTATTTCGTTAGGATTTGTGTGATCATGTACCTATAGGTGTGATTCAATAACTTAAAGGGATGGCCTGCTGGAAATCCATGCGTGTTGAATGTCATTCGCTTGTCCTATATTGCACGCAAATGCGGAGCGATCATTTTGAAGCAGCAAAAAATTAGTGTTGAGGGTGGGGTGGGTTGCTTTCATGTTCGTTATTCTTCGTGTGAATGCGAGCTGCATAGGGAATTATGAACAAACCATAGCTCCACGTATCGATTATATACGGAGAATCCCAATTACTGCTCGAGCCGGGCCAAGCTCGAAACCACCACGATCAGCGACTTTCCGATCCCTTTAATACATCAGCAACAAACATAGGCCTGTTATTTGCTAATGGCTTCCAATGGTGGGACACAGAGCAAACATTTGAGGATTTGATGGGTGTGTTAATTAAGAGACAAACAGGGAACTATTGTGGATAGACTGGGACTGGTGTATTTTGGCTTGCCTGGTTACATGCTCCCTGTCTTTATCCTCTGTCTTCAATGTTTGCTCATCATCTTTATGACAGGGTTTGAGTGGGATGTGTTACACAAGGGTAGAACTATACATCCTTGTAGTGGAAGTAGGCCTGCTCCATTAACAAAAAGAAAAGAAAAGAAGGATTGCAGTAAAAGTGACAGTTTTCACACAATTATGTTTGTTTTTTAGGGTACTGTCACTCCCTAGCAGATACTCATACCATGCATGATACATTATTCTATACAGTCATTAGCACATATAAGATTTGTAAAAATTCATTGATGGATTTATACTTTGTATGATGTATTCATATATTGTATAATATATTGATTGTCTCTTGGCAACCTCATAAGCCTCATGCGTTTAATGGGATCTTGCCTCTTTCCTAAATATACTTTCATAAATATACTTTCATATGAGGAAAAGTAACTTGCATTGGAAAAATGAAGAAAAAATTCATGAAAGGAGTGATGTTTTGATGTTGTTTCCTTGAATTGAGGGCTAAAGACATAAAGCACCTAGAAGTCCAAATAAACCCATTGTAAGACAATTCTTTCTCAAACAATCATTAAAACCAGCATAGCTGTGCCTCTCTCTGTTTGCAGGGATACTAAATACTGATGTTGTTGTCAGAATCAGCTAGAAATGCAAGAAAAATCACTATTTATCTTGCTGGAGACTACGTCTAAGTTTTAAGGATGTGAAGTTTAGCAAATAATGTATGTTTAGAGCCAAATTGCATTATATGCTTTAACACAGAGTAACCCCTTTCTGAACATTATATAACAACCTAATTGTAATGAATTATTTTTTATTATTCTTTTTTTAATATTTATTCCAACATGAGCAGGAATGCCAAATGAAAACTATTGCTTTTAATCTGCTTATTCATTTCAAATTCAAGTGGAACTTGTATGCTATAGTATTGCCTTGATGTAATATTGCTTATCTTCTGCTTGTACATCAGTCATCATGAACCCCTTTTTATGGGTATGTTTTACAGCTCCTTCAAAGGGAGCGAGCCCAAGGAGTGTCTAGCACTCTAAATTTACAACAGCCCTGACATATTTTGATAAGAATTATACAATAAGTGACAAGTGTTTACAAACAGTGATAATCAGAAATGAATTATTAGAATAACTCTGGGAATAGAGATGCCTGCCTGCTGCCTGGAAATTTGTGAATGGTTGTAATGCATCTGCAAATTTCAAGATTTCTGTTGCAAATCAATCTTTGTAATGAATAGTAGAATTGTATGGATTGTCCTGAGAGATAGGTCTCTGGAATTGATTGTGTGTATAATTATAAAATATATTAAATCTAATTTCATTTTATCCCTTTGACTCTAGCAGCATCAGTGGTGCTAAAGAGAGTAGGGCTGATTTGGACCTTATTCATTGATAATATTGCTAGTGTCAAAAGAGTAGAAATCATATTTGTCATGCTTGAAAGTTGTTAAATTCTCTTCAACACTTTGGATTAGATTCATGCACAGTTGAGAGCATAAGAAGATTTTTTTTTGGTTAAATCATTAGAAAGTTCCATTTTGTGAGTTGCCCCCAGTATCTCCCCCTCCCTCTTGTACCTACTGGTAGAAGGGAAGGGATAGGGGTGGGGTGGGGGTTTTGAGGATGTGCTTTAATTGGTTTACATTTCTGGCATTATACCCATGGCATCCTTCAAAAGGAACCTTTAAGATGGCAGAAAATTAGGACAGTAATCGGGTACTACCTGCCTGACTCAAAATTCTTTGAAAATGTGTGTGGGAGTGGCAGTTTAAGAGTGCTGGCAGGATGAGGGAGGGAGGAAGAGGAAGGGAGAGAAAAAGATAAGTTTGAAAAATGAAAAGGCAACATCAAGACTTACTAAAAACGTGAAAGGCAAAGACCAGTATTGAAAAAGCCCCAATTTCAAAAAATGAAATGGAAGCTCTCATTACCAATCATGTGAAAGATTATGTTTCGACTAATACATGATGATAAAAAACTTGCTGGGAAACCGCCATTCATATGTTTGGTAAATTTGTTTCTCTCATGGTCTGTGAGAGATATAGGGTAGTCCCATATACATCTTTCTGTGTATAGTGCTTGTAACTTTACGAAAAATGGGCCAAAATTCTTATCATTTTGATGATTCCAGAACCTTGAAGTACTCACCAATACTTTATGCTAGATGATCAACCTTTCCTGATCGATTCCACAATGTTTCTTTCACAATGCAATCGCATGACCATAACTGGTCTTTATCTTTAAAGAAAACCGAAAAGAAAAAAGTAGAAAAGCCACCCCCAAAAAAGGATTACCATGGCAGCATGAACAATATATAGGCATATACTGAGAGGTATTGAAAGATTGAGAAGAAGAAAGGAGAAGAGAGATAAAGAGATGGGAGAGGATAGAGAGGAAAAAAAGGAAAGTAGAAAAGAGAGTGTGTGAGAGAGAGAGAGAGAGAGAGAGAGAGAAAGAAAGATGTGTGCGAGATAAAGATAAGGTATAAAATAGTAGGCTTTATGGAGCATTGAATAAATACAAACTAATAAACAGTTCGAGAATGACAAACAGGAAAAGGCGGAAATTAAAGTTTCATGAGAAACAGAGTACAACTTATGCATACACAGTTTTCAAATACCCGTATATCATAAACCAACACACCCTCTCCCCCACTTCTCCTTGTAACATCGTGCTAACAAGTTAATTGGGTAGTTACATTCAACGCTGCAATGTCCAGTGCTTAAAGCTAACACGTGGGTGACATCCAATGTTTTGGGTCCCATGCAATTGGCTTGTGTTTGGCAGGAAGCTCGCTTTAGATGCAAGTCTGAGTCAGTCAGATCAGGCTCTTAGTCCCAGGAAGTCTTGAATTTAAGAGAGAGAGAGAGATAGAGGGGACAGTTTTAATGGTCTGTTTGTATATGAAGACAATAGGACATGCAGGCATTTCATTAGTGCTGTGGCCACTCTCCAGGTAACTACTTCTACCATTGTCTTTTCCCTGGAGTTTTCTCTTCAGAACTTCTAAAAAGAAGTTAAAGAACACTACCTGATCTGGATTGTGAAGTTAAAACTTTGAGGTTTTTTTGCTAGCCCTGTTTAAAGGTGCCTCTGTCCTAGCTGATGACTTTGGATTTTACTTGGACAAATTTGAGTTTGTGTGCAGAAAAACTGTGTCCAGCAGCTTCTAATACAGTGACTTTGGAGTGAGTTGTATGATTGAGGAATTAGTTTTGCTCATTAGAACTTTGGTGTCTCTGATTTGGATTAGGATTGAATCATCACAAATCCTACACTATCCTTTGTGAAGAAGACACATGCCTAACGCTGTGAAAGAAGTGCACTTTCAAGGAGTTGTATATGATTCTGGAATTACTTGGCTTGTGAGAACTTTGTTGCTGTCATTAATAAGTGGATAGGATCACGTTTTGATCCATTGCTTGCTAGGAAACAACCGTAAGGAATATATACGTGGATCTACGTCATCACATCGTAACAATGTTCAAGTCCTGCAGAGGGGGCCAAAGCGACAGTGTCCGAAGGAAAACCAAAAGTAAGCTATTTTCCATGTTTCTCTGGTCATTCTGTAAGAGAGATTTACCAGTGTATATTTACATGTAGCACCATTTGGAATGCTATATCTTTGTCTTAATTCACTTGTTGTAAACACTTTTAAAGATTTTTTTTTCTCCCATTAGCTTCTACAACTTAGGTTCTCAGATGAAATCGTCTGATTACCATGGTCGCAAAGACTTAAACAAAAGAAATCGGTGTATAGCATTGCACAGGAATGAACAGAAACAAGAATATTCTTGTGACGATACATGTAGAATAGCAAAATTTCTCACATTTATGATAAAGACAAGAACCTTTTTCTTTCCTCCTAAACTTTCTTGTGATGCTGATAGATAGATTACAAAATGATCATAGGTTAGATTTTATTCATAGGTACCCGGTATACCCCTTTTATGCCTGAAAGACCCTTGCATTTTCATTTAACACTCTTATTTTTTTCGTCCTAGCAGATGGACTTTTTACGATGTACAATTAGCAATATCACTCTAAAAGTGTATTTTTCTATTTTTCTTCTTCACTTCATTTTTTGAAGATGCAGCTGGCGACAAGGTGTCGTGTTTCATTGATTGAATAAAGCTCATAATATCAGGAAGCGCTCTTGGGTCTAAAATGTCCGATTCTTGAATGGGGGTAATAAATAGCACTTCCACTAGGGATTCAATCCTTATGATCTCGGTGATAGATTTATCACTGCATTTCGCTTTTGATTATGATGGAGGAAGTCTATTTCAATTTTTTTTCCGTAATATGGAACATTGCAGACATGCTCCCAATTTTTTAAAGGTTTGATTTCGTTGGTGTTGTTCGGAGGATCTAGAAATGCAGAAAGTTGGATGGTATTTGTAATCAAATTTTTAGAGTGCATAAGGGAGGGAAATATTCTTGTTTGGAATGAAAACAAAACATCATGTAGTGATTGGGCTAGGAGATGATTTAATTCTGATGAACATTCTTTTAAACATTTGAAACTAGTACAGAACAATGGTCTACCTTTCACTGTAATTTTATTTAGAATATTCAGAGACACTATGCAAATTTAATTCAATCTTTCTAAATAAAAATGGTAAGTTTCTACATTATGGTATATTGCATCTGTTTCACATAAGGTTTAGCTGCACAGTTTCTTCTTAAAAATTTTTGCAACTTTTGTGTATATTATTTTAATAACTTTATTACTGTATGTGCAATAATGTTACCTATAGTAATCTAGTTTGCCCTATAGGGATATCATTGTCAATGTTCCTTATTTTAGTATCATCCTTAGATCTATAGTCTGTTTAGTAATTGTCGAGAAATAATTTTTTTCTCAATTTGTGTCGTGTTCTTATTGAAAAATTTCATTTTCAATATTGAACTGTGAATAGTAGGGTTTCATTTCTTTGGAACAAAAGACTAATTATGCACTCAAAGTACTTCCAGCATGATCATTCATAAAAAGATATGGCAATCTAAGGATTTTAATACAGGAAGTATATGTTTATCCTAGACTTACCTAAATTTAGAATGTTATTTGTGTCATAAGCTTGCATGGCTATCCCAATTGTGCTACACTCCAGCCAAGAGTTTTAATTGGTTTTGAATGTAATGTTATTGATAACACATGATAAATAAATGATAATTGATACAGAAAGGAGAGATGTTATAAAGAAATTGAATAATGTGAATCTTACATGATTCAACTTCAAGCATAAATCAAAGTTTTAAAGCCTCTATATATGGCTCTCCAAGTTTTTCGAAAGAACTCTCACCTTAGAAGGAGGAAATATTTCAATGATAATTCATTGATATCTTCATGAAATATTTTCACCTACATGCATTTTGCTTTAATGACACTGATAATTTTTCTTATTTTCTTGTCGTCCATAATTCTTTTGCTCTTATTTCTTGGTTTAAGGGTACAGTGTATAAAGTTAGTATAGGATTTGGTGAAATTGCAAAAGTTTTCATTGAATACTTTTAAAGGTTTTTAGGCGTTGTGATGGTTGATGCACCTTCATAGATATATATAGAAATATATTTAGATTACAGAAATCTGTTATTACTTATTATATCCACGTTGAGTTATAGGTTTTAATCATAGTATTATCATGTTTATAATCATTGTCTAGTGTTTGCTGCATTCCTGAACTTACTTTCTCCCATCACTAAAATCATAAATCAAAGAATTTTTACAAAATTTGATTTCTTTAGCAGGTAAAACCTCCTTCATGAATACATGTATATAGTGGTTTGGTGGAAGAAAAAAAAAAGTCAGAAAATCCCATTTGTTTGCGGAATCTGGTAAACATGCTGGTATCCCCACGGAGAATAGGACTTGACAGCCGCACAAAGACGGTAAAAGTGTCTGATTACTTTTGGCTACATTCCTAAGCAGCCCTATCTAATTCCATACATTTCTCCTCCTGACTCCCGAAATTCCACGATGATGGTGCCATTTGTTCCGCTGACAGGGCCCTGTGATTGGTCGGATGTAAATTGTTTGGGTTGAGTGGCTCCCCCCAAAAGTGAGCAAATCCATTGGTTCCACAGAAATCACTCTGTCAGTGTCCCCCTACCATCTGTTTGGTAAATTTGGATGGTGTTGCTGAGATTGTTATCATTACTTAGAGGTGTTGGGTCTTTGATGAGAGATCATTCTATTGGAATATGTGGCACTAAATTGCGGAATAGATCGCAGAAGGATGCCTCCAATTACTCATCAACTTTCATGGGGAAGTGTATTTTTATTGAGTTTGAATAGTGCCCTTATTGGATTTGCTGTGCTAGAGTCCAGGGTTGTTTATTTGTGAGTTTTGATCTGAAGCCAAGGAGAAAATCTGAAATGTTGGATACAGACATCATTTATCATGGCAACCAGAGATTTGATGGGAGATAGATTGGTGAGTTGTTTGCAGAGGTGAAAAAAGAATTGATGTTTAAATAAAATTTGTGGGTTTGATCATTATCTCACTCTATGACAATAGAGCAGTGAATTGGAATATTAACTCCATTGTCCTCCAAGTTTCTTTCTTTCTTTTTTCTTTGCTAGCCTGCATGATCTAATTTCTCTGTTATATCTTTTTCATCTTTTTCCTTTCACTTTCCTTTCTCTCTCTTTCCTTCTTTCTCTTTCTCCCCATCTTGTTCCCCTCCCTCTCTTAATTCCCTCTGTCTGTCTGTCTGTCTGTCTATAATCTCATTCTCTCCCCCTAGTTGCTCTATTCCCTATTCCCTCTTTATCTCTCTCCCCATCTCTCTCTCTTTTCTTCTCTCACACCATCTCAATCATTCTCTCTTGAACATCTTTGTATGCCTTCAGCATGCTAGTCCTATATCCATTAATCAGTCTGTCACTGTATGTTCTTCTTTGTAATTATTTTCCTTATATTTCTCACTTAATCTATATATTTTTTAATCTCTTTTTACAAATGTAGGCTAGCTAGTTATGTTTTTGATATTTTCTTTAAAAACTACAATCTTCTCCCCAATATTAGTTGAGGTTCCAAACTGCAATATCTCTCCTACGCATCAAATCATCTGAAGTGACTTTTTCTCCTTTGGTCAGAGGTTAAAAGGAACAAGTCCTTGCCTTCTTTCTTCTCCCCGGCCCTTCTTCATTAGGGCATTAATGGCCAGTTAGCATTGATTTAGTGAAATGCCCCAAGGCTGACTAGCTAGGTACATGTTTGTTCATAAGCAGTAGAGTATTTGCTTCTGCATTACAATGATCATTGTACCACATATATACGTAGGGGATATCACAAACATAACTACATGTATACATGTAAGACAATGTGCTGCCAGTGCAAGTGAGAAAAGGAAATAGCACAAGGAAAAACAAACCTAACAAAATGTATTATGCATTTATTGCTCCTATCTGCTACATGTAGCTTGATATAATAAACAATATACATCATATGAATTCTTCTTAATATTTAATGTACACAACTCTACGCTACACATACATCATTGTGCAATCCTCTTAGCCTTACGTTTGATACACTCACACTGTTTTGTTTACATTATATCCATTGCACAGATGATATATGAGTCAGTGAAGTGTGAAATTACATGAAAATAACAATCAAATACCGTTTGGTAAAGCAAGGTTATTTGGTATAAATTGTAATGATTTTTTTCCAAATATTCATGATTTTTTCTGCTGTCAATATGCTGTTTTTCTGTGGTATGTAATTGTAATGGCACAAATGAAATGGTTTTATATTTGCTTGTTAACACATACAGTACACAGGGTTTTCAGATTGTTGTTGTTGCCATTTCTATATTTCATATACTGCGATTATAACAATTTATTATAGTTGTGTTTATATAGTACATGTATGTGTGTATGTTGGAGAGTGAGTGACTGTGTAGGTCAGAAAAGCTTTATGAGAGTGAATAAAAATGGAAAAGAAATATTGTTAAAAGAACAGAGAAGTACATTAAATTGCACTTGTGCTAAAGAAATCCCCAAGGAGCTCAGAAAAGAAAATGGTCTTTTTCACCGGTTTGGATGATTATATCATATTATATTATTTCTGTATTATTTGTACATTTAAATTTGTAGCAGTGTATTGACATATGTTTTTTTGTTGTTGCTTGTTTGCTTTACTACATATTCAATATTATTAAAGTTATGTTGATAGTATGATGATCAGTGTATTTACCATCATATATTTCACTACCAGAAATATTAGCTGCAAGCCTGCAAATAAAACACACAGATAGTTTTAAAAAATTGGCTTGTTTTATAACTTGGCTTATCTGTATAAGTTCTGCTAATAATGCATGTTTTTGGAGATCGACAAAATGTAGTTTCCCTATCTAAATGTTAATAAAAAAGTGAAACACATTATATCAAGTTCTGCCTAATACGTCAATATTATTATGATTGCTCTTCCTCCGTAGCGAGATTCATGGCTCTAACAAATAAATATGGGGGCAACGTGCCTAAATATGACAGAACTTAGAATATCGACTGCATCTTTTCAACCATCTCGGGAAATGTTACCATGTGTAATGCCTTGATTGAGAGATTAAACTCAGCCATTTTAAACGGAAATCAGAAGTTATATGGGAAGGAAGAAGAAACAGTCCCGGTTTGTAGGGAAGTTTTCCCACCAGGGGACCAGGGGCGTTGTAAAACGTCTAATCCAATTTGTGGAGGTGGAGCTTAAGCAAGCATACAGCGGTTTAGGGAGTCTTTGGGGTATATGGGCGAGGGGATATAGAGAAGTTGATGGGGAGAAATAAATGTTTATGTTTTTGTTTTCATACTCCATCTGTCTCTCTCTCTCTCTGTCTCTTTCTCTCACACACTTCCTTTCTAGCTGTCTCTCTGTCTGTTTCTTCCTTCGAGCTTCCACTCACCCTCTCTCTCATTTTAAATCACTGTGAAGATTGCTTGTAGAGAGAGAGAGAGAGAGAGAGAGAGAG